>JACEVL010003707.1:0-10484 GCA_020284085.1 Aporrectodea caliginosa
TTTTTTAAACATGGAAAAAATAAAATCGCTAAAAACTTCCCCCATTGAAAAGTTTTTACCATTTTAAAACAAAGAAAAAAAAATAAAAACGTTTTTCAACCTTCGGGACCGGGAATTAGGAGCCAACAATTATTGGAATCGGGGGGACATTTAAAATTGGGGGGAAAAATTTGGGGGCAATTGCGGGGTTTAGGGCAAAAAAAAAATTCGTTTTGAATTTTTTGTTAAAAATGAAAAATTCGGAAATAGGGTTGGGGTTTTTTGCAAAAAATTTTGTTTGATGAAATTTTCTTGGGCCCCAAATTTGCCCCCAAATTTTCTAAATTTGTCCAAATGTCTAGATATTGACTTTTATTTCCCCACCCTTTTCATCTTGAATCATTAAATGTTTAAGCCCCATTTTCCGAAAATTTCAGTTTTGATTTTTGAATTTTTCTTTTTTTAAGGACCTGAATTTTAGGTTTTGCATTTTGAACTTGCCTTTTTTTCCATTATTTTTGATTCTCCATTTTCCTGTTTTGAATACAAACACGGATCATTATTACTCCTCTTGAATCCATTGGTAATGAGAATGTCATTAAATTTTCTGTTCCATTCATTAGCTCCCTGCTTGAGATCATACAAGTTCTTTTTGAGTTTGCACACTACTTTATTGCCACCTTCCTGATAGCCCTCGGGTTGTTTCATGCAGACTTCATGTGACAAGTCTCCATTAGGGGTAAGCTGTTTCGACATCATAGTGTTTCGCTATCATGCCCTTAAGTCCTGCTATATAGTCAAAATTGTTCAAAGTAATGTTGGTTTTGCCACAAGAGCAACAACTTCATTATAGTCATCTCCATATTTCTGTGAATAGCCTTGAGCGACTAAACGTGCTTTATATCTGGTAACATTTCCTTTTTCATCTTTCTTTACTTTATACACCCATTTGCTTCCAATTGCTGTTTTGTTTTCAGGTAATTCTGTCAGAATCCATGTTCCATTCTCCTTCAGTGATTCCATTTCTTCATTCATGGCTGTACACCACTGTTCTGCTTGTTTGCCAGAGATTGCTTCCCTGTATAACCTTGGTTCCGGTTCATCTGTTGTCACTTTATTCATTACTTCAACCAATCGCTCTGGAGGTTTTTCCAGAGTACTCCGTGCTGATAGTCTTAAGTTTTCAAATGTGACTGTAAGGTCCAGATTTGGATCAGCAATTTCTATTTCACTATGTTCATGGATTTGTGTACTAGTTGTATCTTCTTCATCTGATGACTGTTCTTCAACTAGGTCAACATCACTCCCTATTTCTTCTGATGAATGTGGATCACCTTCTAAGAAAATGACGTCTTTACTTATTTGTATTCTGTTCGTATTGACATCAAGCAAACGGTAGCCTTTGGTACCTTTTTCATAACCGACGAATACTAACTTTCTAGCTTTATCGTCCAGCTTCTGTCTTCTCTCGGATGGTAAGTACTGCAATATAAGCTGTTGAACCGAATCTCGTGACATAACTTAAGTCTGGTTTTCTTTTATTCCATACTTCGTATGAGCAGGCCCTTAGCCAGCCACCCGTCCACCCATCTTTTGGACGGGTAGAAATGATTTTGGACGGGGTAGAAATGATTTTGGACGGGCATAAATTGTTAAATGATGTCTGTCTAATTGGGCAGATTATAATCCAGACAGCAGTCACAGTTCAATTAACCTAAGCCTATACTGCTCCAATTACCCTATCTCCAAGGGCCATTTAATTACATTGGAAACTGCAGAAGGGTTAAGTCTTTGATGTAATTGGAAACTTTTACAGTAGGCTATTCAATTGGGTTGTTAAGGCCCTTCCTTTTCACAGCCTGTCACAGTTGTCAATCAATGAAACCCAGACCCTTAGCCAGCCACCGGTCCAGAGGATGGGTGGAAATTAGTTTGGAGGGCATAAATGTTATCTTTATTTATATATATATATATTATAGGTAGGTTCAGTGTTGGCGGCTTTTGGACGGGCTACTTTTTTTATTTCTGGCTAAGGGCCTGCTGATATTTAGAACAGGAATTTTTAGAGCATTGTTCTAGCCATCGATTTTATTCTTCACCTGACGACTTAGTTTTTGGCCTGTAGTCTGACTATGATTCCAAGGGAAATTATTACAGCTGAAAACATTTGGAATTGGAGATTTATAATGAAAAAATGCTATGGAAATGTATACCTTAATATATACGAATAGCTACTTTGTGCCACTCTCATATCAGAATACTTAGACAGTAGGCATTCTGATGTAGTGATTCCGGAGCTTCCTCCTTATGGGCACCACACATCTAAGATTTGCCTTTTGCTCACATAGGCCTACTTGTAAGACTGTAGAATTTCTGCACGCCATCAACGTGAAATGTTATGCTTTAGTTACTTAATACGCAGTACAGTCGTTCTGGATTCCACTACTTTAAATTTTATTGTTAAATATTAAATTTAGTTCAAAAAATACTTCTGACGTTGACTAGATATTTAACAGAGTGGTTAGCTGTGCTTCATTTTGTGAGACTATTTCAGATTGTTGATATTGTCATTGTTTTCATAATATATTAAGTAACATGATTGGTTAGTTTATTCTAGGGCCTACTTAGATTTAGTGATAGACGTTACTGTGGTCATTACGAAAGTCTAAATGTTTTAATCAAGCCATTTATCCTGTATATTTGTTGTTTTGTTGTAATTGATGATTTTTATGTTACCTCTTATGTTAGTCTTAACCTCTAGGCCTACATAAAGATGCTGCATGTCGTAAATTGCGCATAGGACTACTTAAATCTTTCTATTTTTGTTTACTACGCTGAAATTGTTAGGCCTACTTGGCATTGATATTTTTCATTTAGTTTCAACTGGATGTTATCCTTGTTCGAAACTAATGTAAGCAGCACCTTAATGTAGAATTGTTTAAGCTATCGGCTGTGTCATTACGTATACACTGCGTACAGTGTATGTCTACGTTGTCTAAGCCTATATATTTTTGTACCAGATGGTTTATAATGTAAAGGAGGTCTACTCCATACAGAGGGTTATCTCATGCATATAAGTACCTAATACCAAGAGGATCGTCGGAAAACCCTTGTACGAGAAAAGGATTCTTCTCTGCAAGAATTGTGAACCCGTGGAATGGTTTGTATGATACTAGTCTACTGTCTTAGACAGTATCATCGCAGTTGAGAGGAAAATTAGGAGGATGGGCTGTTGAGCTTTCCAGCTTGAATTGCGGTATTTCTTACACAGATTACACGTCTTCTGAAAAGTTAAAACCTTTGTTATGCTTTATTCCAATCCACAAACCATGCAAGATATAAAGCAATCTGCGCAATACCAAGATTGCCCGGGATGTGTACAATACTTCAAGTTTGAGAGATTCCCAGCGTCATTCTGCCTTGAATAAGTCCCATTGCAGAGCGATTATCAGCGCGAAGGCGAATTACTACTACTACTACTATTCCTTTATTTCACAAACTCGTTGACACAAACGCAACAAGATTACAAAATCAACAGTTTAGATATCGATTAGACAAAAATAATAGTCAAATAGATAAGAGGGTTAGGAATGTATTAATGACTGAGACCTATTGCTAAAGAAAATTAGTGTATAGCCAATACACCATAAAGTACTCTAGGTATGAAATTTCGATCATCCCTATCCGGCAAAGTGAAATCATGAGGCCGGGGTCGCAGATTATAATGACGAGTAATTATTGGTGGAAACAGTGAACGTAACACATGGAAATCGTTCCTTATAACTGCCTTTAGTAGACTGGCGTCAGCATCACACACCAGCTGATCGATATCCGGTGAGTTAGGAGGAAGATATCCAGCATGCTTGATTCGCTGCAGAAGTCTATCGAGTCTTTTTCGGTCTTCAGCCGTTGTAAGACCCCACCAGGCTGGAGCGGCGTAAGTCAATCGAGAGACGACAGTTGCCTCAGCAACCCGGCAGAGGGCGCCACTGGGAAGACCATTCGACCTGAGTATTCTGAGAGCGTGTAAAGCTCCACTACAGGAGACAAGGACTTCCTCCACGTGATTGGTGGCTCGAAGGTCATTAGTTATGGTTACACCTAGAATCTTAATGGTAGAAACACGTTCGAGTCCCTCCAAAGCTTGAGGTGGCAGTACTTTACGGTTCCGGGTAATAATCATCTCGCGTGTTTTTCGAACGTTCAGACGCAGATTGTTTGCCGTCGCCCATTGCTCAACAGACAGAAGCTCTTCACTGATGGTGTTTCGCATTGAAGATCCAACCAGAAGGTAAGTATCGTCGGCATATGTAGCGAAAACCCCCTGTCGTCGTCTCTGAGATCACCAGGTGGCAGGGAAGAGGTTTGGGCTTGCACGGAGCAGCAGTCCGCGTGTCGCTATAGAAACGTAAATTCGGCGTTCGGAGTATTGCGAACGTCTAGCAGCACCAGCCGATCAATCGCTCAAGTCAAAAATCACCAACACGTCCTGGTTTCTACACGATTTATTCTTGAAGTGTCACACAGCACGGCAGCACGTCGAACACCCGTTCGCTCCAGTAACAAAATCAGAATGGCCCGTCGAACACCCGTTCGCTCCAGTTACAAAATCAGAATGGCCACGAGTGTGGCAGGGGCCCTCTATTTATACCTGAGCAGCCTGAGCAAGACCTGAGCAGAGGGGGAGGCTGAGCAGACTGAGCAAGAACTGAGCAAGACCTGAGCAAAGACTGAGCAGAGGGGGGCTGAGCAGACTGAGCAGACTGAGCAGAGCAGTACAGAGCAGAGCAGAGCAGGAGCAAAACAGACACAGAGCAGCCCACCAAAAAAACCGTCACACTCTCCCCCCGCTGCGATTCGAAATGTCTCCTATTTCGCAGGAGGGAGAGGCGGCCCAACTAAACTTAAAGTCCCGGGGCGTCCCCAAACATCACAAGCGACGGCCAACGGGCCAAAAGAGAAAGTCCCCGGTCGCTCACCGACCATCCACCAAAGTTAAAACACGAGGCCAACGGGCCAAACAAAAACAGTCTCAGAGGCGAAGTTTCAAGTCGATATCCGACTGTCCCTACGAACGAGTGGCCAATGGCCCAGACCAAAGTCCCTAAACAAGTTTCGGTCGCTTCTCGACCGCTAAAATATCGCCGGGCCAACGGGCCAAATCAAAGTCCCGAGAGACAAAGTCTAAAACGCGCGGCCAACGGGCCCAAAAGCTAAGCTAAAGAGGTCGCACCCCAGCGTTCAACCTAAAATCACACAGTTAATCAGTCATCGTTCGGGAAATGTACGGCGACAGTACTCAAAGTCTGCAACAGTTACACACCGGCAGTCAGAGTCCGAATTCTCCACCAACTCACCGGGCTCGGTTGGCCTGGCAGAAGCTGGACGCGGGGTCTGCGTCTGGCATCGAAGCCGTCTGGTATCGCAGTCGTCTGGCATCTGCGGCAGCGCCCAGTTCGCTTACCGATAGCGGGCAGGTAGGCGACTCGTCCGCTTAGGTCGCCCGTCGGCCTCATCTGGTTGAGGCGCAGAAGGCATCGCGGGAGCCGGAGGCGTCGCGTTCTTCCTCTCATTCTTCCGAGTCAAAGGAGGCGCAGACCGCGTCTCCCGTTCGTCCGTTCCCTCGTCAAAGCACGGCCGCAGCTTGTCGACGTGGGCGACAAAAGGGCGTGAGTTCTTGTTTCTCCGTAGGCGGTAATTGACGATACCGCAGCGCTCCATCACGAAGTATGGCCCAGTGAACATGCGGGCCCATTTCGGACTCCGTCCCTGGTAGCGTCGAGGCGTGTAGTACCACACGCGGTCCCCAGGGGAGAATTCCGCCGGACGAACTTTCATGTCGTAGGCGTGTTTCCGGCGCTTGGCGGAGACCCGTAAGTGTTCTCGGACAAGACGATACGCGTTTTCCATTCTGTCGGCGAAATCTTGCGCGTAGGCGGAGTAAGTGGCAGCGCCGCTATCACCGTCCGGAGGTCTCCCGTAGACGAGGTCAATCGGAGCCCTCGTCTCCCTCCCGAACATCAAGAAGTTCGGGGTATAGCCCGTAACTTCATGCGGCGACGCCCGATAGGCGGCCAACACAAGAGGTAGAACCTCGTCCCAATCGCGCTGATGGCTGCTAACCACTTTCCCCAGCATAGCGTTCATAGTGCGGTGGAACCGTTCGATCAGGCCATTACAACTGGGGTGATAGCTGGATGTCCTTACCTTGTCAATCCCCAATAACCGACAGAGTTCCTTAAACAAGTTTCCCTCAAAATTGGTTCCCTGGTCGGTCAGAATCTGAAGGGGCGCCCCATACCTAACTATCACGTTTTCCACTAGGGCCCGGGCTACCGAGGTGGCTTCCTGATTGGCCATGGGAATAGCTTCCACAAATTTAGTAAACCCGTCCATCACCGTCAAAATGTATACATGGCCCCTGCGGCTGCGCGGATGAGGACCCGTGATGTCTATACTAAGACGCTCCCATGGCTCCCCGCATGGCAATGGCTGAAGGGGGCCCTGCTTTGGAGGTTGACCCCGGCGATACTGGCTACAGGGGGAACACCGCTGACAAAAGCGCTTAACATCCCCTGACCAACCTACCCAGTACGCCCGGCGCCTCACCTGCCACCGCGTCCGGCGAACGCCCAAATGGCCCCCCGTTACCCCGGTATGGGCAAACCTCATGAATTCTTCCTTCTTCACCTTCGGAATCACCAACTGATCCACGCCGTCCGGCGTCTGGCGGTAGATTATCCCGTCCTGCAAACGCAGTCGGTCTTTCTGATGCCAATAGATTTTAATGGCTTCGCTTTCATGCAGGAGTTCAACGAACTCGGGTATCTCCGCGCCCTCTTCCAACCAGCTACGCACTATTCGCAAGTCAGGATCCTCCCTCTGGGTTCTCTCTATAGAATCCGACGGATCCTCGTCGGCATCCGGCGGGGGCGGCTCAGGTTCCTCAGTGACCGCGGCCACAGTGGCCAGGTCCTCCCATCCACACTGTCGACACGGGCGACGCGAGAGTGCGTCAGCATTAGCATGCTTCCTACCCGGTCGGTGCACCACCTGAAACTCGAATTCAGCGAGGCGCTCAAGCCATCGCCCCTGCTGGCCGATCGGCTCCGGCGTCCGTTGCAACCACTGCAATGCAGCATGGTCCGTCCTCAAAACAAATGGCCTTCCCAGCAGATACTGCCTATAGAACTTCGTGAAGTAAACTATTGCCAGCAACTCCTTGCGGGTCACGCAATAATTTCGCTCAGCAGTAGACAACAGGCGGCTCCCGTACGCGATCACTCTCTCCTCGTCCTCTATGCGCTGGGACAGAACTGCGCCTATGCCTAGGTCGCATGCATCGCAATCCAACACATAGGCACCTTCGTCTCTCGGTAAGGCAAGAATCGGGGCGGTTGTCAAAGCAGTCTTCAGGAAATCAAAGGTCTCCTGGCAAGCTTCATCCCAGATGAACGCCCTGCCTTTCTTCGTCAGTGCAAACAACGGGGCTGCCACCGTTGAAAAGTCTCTAACAAACCGACGATAATACGCACACAATCCTACAAAGGCCCTTACATCCCGTAATCGCTGCGGCACGGGCCAGTTAACCACATCTTGAATCTTTGCCGGGTCCATGGCCACTCCTTCCGGTGTCACTATATGGCCTAAGAAACTTACAGTCCTTCGCAGCAATTGACATTTACTGGGCTTAAGCTTAAGGTTAGCGCCCCTCAATCGCTGGAATACTTGCTCAAGCCGATCTAAATGCTCCTCCGGTGTACTCGCAAAAATAATCACATCGTCCAGGTAAACAAGGCAAATCTCAAAGTTTAGGCCGGATAGGACGATATCCATAAGCCGCTGGAAAGTCGCAGGCGCGTTACAGAGCCCGAACGGCATCACTTTCCACCTAAAAATTCCCCTTCGCGTAACAAACGCGGTCTTATCGGCGTCCTTCGGGTCCATGGCAACCTGGTGATAACCGCTTCTCAAATCCAGCGTGCTGAACCAGCCCCCGCCCGCAAGGGCGTCCAGACATTCGTCTATCCTCGGGAGCGGGTATGAATCTTTCTTTGTCTTCTCATTTAAAGCCGGTTCAATAAACCTTAAGGGACCTCCCTTTTTTTTGGGGCCCCCCAAAAGGGGCCCCTATCTAGCGGTTCGTAAGCCGTCGGGAAGAGCGTCCGCTCTATAAAAGGCCCCCGGACGGGGGGCTCAAGGCGCGCACGGGACCCATCCCCTCTCAATTACAAACGCTCCTTATCCCGCGACCAAGGCAATCTCCAAACACCGCACACCTAAAGCCCCTTTCCGGGGCCTTCATTAATCTCCAACGCAACGGGGCAAGCCCAAAGGGCCCCGGGTTTCCCCTTTGGGTCCATTTATTCCCCCCACCGGGGGCGCCTCCCAATCGCAGTTAAACCCCGTAAATTTTTAACCCCTAACCCGGTACTGAATCACCGAATCCGGGCAAGTGGAGGGGGATTTCCTTCCTCCCCACCAGGGGGGCGACCGGGGCCCAAAGGTTTTTCCGGGAATACGGGTTTTGGGAAAAAATACCCCCCGGCAACAGCCCCCACCCGTGGCCCCTTACCCCTTCCCGGGTACCCCCCGCCAACAAAAAAGGTCCCCCCCCAAAACCGGGGGGGTTTCCCAACCTTCATCCTAAATGGGCCGAACTTCGGACACCGAAACGGGTTGGGGGCTCAAAGCCCCTCCAACCAAGGGCCCCACCCCCCGGGCAGTAAGAGCCCAAGCCCATCGGCGATTGCAAGGCGGTTCTAACCCTCGAAGTAGATTGGCCCGGCGTTCCGATCCCGTGTCGATCGGCCCCGGGTCGCCGTGAATCTCCCCCCGGGGTTGCGTTTTTCGGGCGGTTCCGACCGGGGGTGTGGGTTCCCGGGCCCCCGGGCCGGGGGGCCCCTTTTCCCGTGGCGGTCGGGCCGGGGGTTTCGGCGGCGTCTTGGGGCGAGGGCAAATTCCGGTTTTTCCCCGTTTGGGAGGTCCCGCGATCCGAATTTTGGCGGCGATCTTTCTCCACGTCATTCCCCGGGCCTCTGGTCTAGCCCGGCAGCTCCCGGAAATTTGGGGCGTTGCGTCTTTCCGTCCACCCTGTTCGCCGTTTTCTTTAGGAACCCGGGCCGCGCTCCCGCTCGGGCTTTGCGGGTTTCCCGGGGTTTCCCCGCCTCCGGGGGTCTTCGCGGTCTCGGAGTCGGTGGCCGGTAAGCTTAGACGACGCCCCCGGAATTCATGAGAGTCTTGGGTTCCTGGACCTTTGGGGAAAATTTCGGCTTCCTCCTTTCCAAAAATCCCCTTTTCCGGGGTTGGGAAGGCCCGGGGAGGGTGACGCCGACGCGGATTTCAGAGCGGTACCGGTTTTTTTCCGGGGGGACGTGGTAGTACGCTGGCCGGAATTTTGCCTGGCCCCGCCCAACTCCCGAAGGCTTCGACGTTCCTCACTCCTGGTTACGCCGTCCCGGAATGCGTGGCCGCCCTTTCCCCAAATCGGGATCCCGGTTGGGCCCCCCCTTTTTTTTGCTCCCGCCTCAATCAAAACCTCCCGCCCCCCCCTCCTTCCTGGTTTCATCCTCGGGGGTTTGGTGGGCACCGAACTTTCCAGCAAACGGCTCTTTCCCGGGGCCCGTCTTTTTAGTCTCTTTGGTCTTTACGCGGCCGTCCGATTTTAATTTCATCTTTTTTTTTCGGATCGCCCCTCTTTCCCGAACTCTCTCCCCCCGGGCGGGCCTTTTTCCGCAAAACCCCCTCCGGCGGGTCCAACCTTCCTCGCCTGGGTCACCTTGGGAGGGGGGTGCTTGGGACGGGAGGGATCCGTGTCGCTGGGAAAAAATTTTGGCGTTCGGTTCGGCGGCAGGAAGACCACCCCCCCTTTTGGTCCCGTAAAAAACCCCGTCTGTTCTAACACCATCGGGGAAAAGGGGGGGCGCACGGAGCAGCACCCGTTCGCTATAAAATAAATTGGCTTTGGGGAACGCGTCAGACAACCAAAATGCCAAGTAAAACCCAAATCCTGGCAAGATTTTTTCGAAAGGAACCCGCAGGCAGCAGCGAACAGCCTAGAAAAAAGAAGGCCGTCCCCCTTGCTCCCAAAAAAACAGAATCCCCGAGTGTGGGAGGGGTCAAAAAAAGACCTGGCAAAGGCTGAAGGTTTACCTGGAAAACCGACAAAACTAGCAGAGGGGGGGGGAGCAACTGACAACTAGCAGACGTACAAAAACAGACAACCGGGCCCCCCAAAAACCGCCAATTTTAAATGTGTTTTCAGGTTTCCGGGGAGTGACCATTAACTCATACAACCGGATGCCCCTAAACCAGTTATTTGGCTCAGAGATAACAGAAAAATTGGATGGGCCCGGCTTTCAAAAAACCGAGAATTTAAAAAATTTTCCAGCGGCAGATTTGGTAGCCCGTTGAATGCCTGACCTACGTCCTTATAAGTTTGGGGAAAAAAAGGGTTTTTAAAAAACCATTTATAAACCCCTTTACCAATATACTTTTTCCCGCCG
>JACEVL010003708.1:0-14108 GCA_020284085.1 Aporrectodea caliginosa
TAACAATTATATATAGTTATGTTTTTAAATTTTTAAAATATAAAGGGCCTATTAGAATAAAATTTAAAAGATTTTTCTAAAATTTTTAAACCCAAAATTTCCCCCTTTTTAAACTTTGCTCGTTACAAGTGTTTTTAAATATTGTCAGTTTCAATGAGGAAGAATTATAGTTCTGATTAAGGACACCCGGTAATTTATCTGTTTAGAGTTCTAAATTATTCGCCCATTATAGCGTATAGTTTGAGCATCAATCCAACTTCATATATGTATACTATAAATTTTTCATCATCCAACTTCTACTTATACTATGATCTTTTTATCAATACCGCTCAACTTGCACTATAAAAAGTTTCTTCAATCCAACTTCCATTTACTCAGACATTATGATAAATAATAAAATACGCTAAAATACTCGGCCGGTGGCATCATGAATTAAATACACTAAAAATGCACTTTTGTTGAATTATTTTCATCAATCCAACTTCCAGTTAAAAGCACCTTTGTTTACGTTGCCCGAATATATTATTTATTGTCACTTTAAAATAGAAGATGGATTGATGAAAATGATTTCTTCTCTACATTAGTAGTTGGATTGAGTCAAAACTAATTTTTCTTTAAATAAATGGGATTGAATTAAATATTGTTTCCGTGGTAGAGCTGGATTGACGAAACCAGGTCTTTGCTTCAACAGTGCTGGATTGATGTAAATAATAATTGTTTCCGTAAATAGCAGATGGATTTATGATAATATTTCTCTGCTTAGATGGGGAGTTAGATTGATGAAAAATTCTTTGCATAGAAGTTGGGGTGAAACCGGGTTTTAGTATCGAAAATTATAGTCGGTGAAATAGAAGTTGGATCGATGAAAAGAATTGTTACTTAAATGAAAGTTGGGTTATCCCATCGAATATACGTCGATGTATTCCGTAGTTTACGTTGCAAAATTATTTTAATGTCTTCATTGCCGCACTCGACGTTGGTAAGTAAGCAGTCGACCAATGACCATGATAACTGTCGCAATCAGGTTCCATTTCAGGAAAAATTATTTTCGTCAATCCAACTCCATTAATTAAAAAATTTACTTTTATCAATCCAAGTTGGTAAACCCATAGTTTAGGTTGGTAAATTATTTTATATCATCAAATTAAACTGGAAACTGGATTGATGAAAAATATTGTTTCCCTAAATGGAAGTGGGATTTATGAAACCATTTCTGCATTTAAATAAAGTTGGATTGATGGAAATAATTGTTTACTCTAAATAGAAGCTGGATTGATGAAACTAAATTTTTGATGCAGTAGAAGCTGGATTGATTAAAATAATTGTTTTCGTAAGTAGAAGTTGGACCTATGAGACTAGTTCTTTCCTTAAATAGAAGTTCCATTGATGAAAATAATTTTTTTGGTTAAATGGAAGTTGGGCAATTTTTGCAGGAAATCGAAGCTAGATTGATGAAAAAATTCCGCAATGAAATGGAAGTGGGATTGATGATAATCATGGACATATGTAGACTGCTTACTTGCCAAAGTCAAGTACGGCATTATTTGAAATAATTTACCAACCTAAACTACGGGAAAACCATAAAAAGAATAGAAGTCTTAAAATCGGGTAACACACGTAGCCTAAGTTCAATTCCTCAACATTTGTTATAAGTAGGCTAAGTAATTAGGTAGGTCTGGTTTAGTAATAAGTTAAGTTATAACTGCATAAGATAATGCTTTAATGGAAATAAGTTGACATAGGCCTAACCCACGAAAAATATTAACTTAGTGAATATCAGAAAAGACTGATGTTGCTTTCAATTTGTCTACCTCATGAAAATGGCGACACAGAGTAGGAAACTACGCGAAGAATGAAAAATTACAATGACGTCATATTTAACAGGAACTATCAAAAAAATTATGAATCATTTAACCTGCAGTCCAGATGAAAATTATTTTGAAAAAGTGATCTCTTATAAGACTTCATTAGCCTATAGCACGCATTTAAAATAAGTAACAATTTATTTTTTGATCAATTCTCAAAAATAAAAAATAACTACCCTGCAAGCTGAGCTTGTTGTCACATGATCACTTAGAAAGCTTGGAAATCGTGCATTTGCACTTAGTCTAGCTGGTCCAGCTGAATGGAATAAACTGCCGTTGAAATCGATAAGACCATCAAAGTGGCAGCAATTATACACTGTGCAAAAGGTCCAGACCCCAGCTGAGACCAATTAAACAACTTTCTATATTAAATTTCCAGGCCATAATAAGGCGACTAGTTGGACAGCGTTAGGCCTATCTCCTGGATTCCTATTAAAAGACTAGTTCCAGTGATTAGCTCCAAACTGTGAATTTCGAAGTTTTAACGTGAATTTCTACTATCCCTACCTATAATGTAAGATGTTTCAAATTCAACTGGATTATGCAACGCTGAACAAAATGCAAGTAGTTGTTGACGTGAATGGTTACGAAAATACGGACAGTCCATAATAAGCAGATTGTAACTAATGAGCACTTCGATAGCGCACTGGATAACAAATGGCGTAGAGAGCGAGAGGTTCGAATTCGAGTCCCGTAGGGCGGATATGCTTTCTAGGCTCCTATTAGTGCCGTGTATTGCAGGCTGTCTGTTCTGTTAGTAATTAACTAGTTAAGAAGTTTCAATTGCATAACATGTAAATGTACAGCACCGTGAGTGCGTTCGTCAGGCGCTTAATTAAAGAAAAAAGACTCATATATATATATATATAATGCTACTGACCGTTAATAAACCGTATAATTGTTGTTTCTTCCTTTTTTTAATTCTCTGTCTCGTAAAACATTTGTCACACGGATGCTTTAGGCTACACTTAATTTTTTAATCTAGTTGATGAACTATGTACACCAAAATAAGGTTAGCAGTTGTTCTTTTTCAATAAAGGATATACTAATTACATACTTACTGTATGAAAACGCTTCTGCATAAGCCTATAAGTTTCTCTAACGCAGCAGGAAACCAGTCTATACAAGAACGGAAACAAGCCTATTCGGAATTTTAGGAGTTGCGTTTCAGTTTTGAAAAATTACAGCTGAAGAGTCTGTTTTTGTGTAAAAAATGTAACATACTGATCGAGGCCTATTCTCATTCGCAGACAATGCCAAAACAATTAAGACTGCGCCTAGAGATGTTTTGCAATTTCATTAACCAATTACCTGACTGCCAGTTGTAATTGAACTGAAATAGAAAGGACAAATTTCATCCTAAGAAGAGAAATTGAAAACTTAATTGACAAAATTTAATATAGGGCAATTTCGTGAAGATTCTATATTTAGATATGTCATTTAGCATTTTCGTTTTCCATTTCTAGCAGCTTGTGCTTTGGTAGCCAGAAAGAAAGTCCTTAATATTATGTAGCATCGTGTGGCTAAAAATGGCGCTCATGAAGTCTGGCGCCCCAAGCGGCAAAGGTGTAAAATGTTTTGTTTACATAACGCATGCTGACATGCATCGCGGTTTATATGAAAAAAAGTCGACGAATTATTATTTTCGAAGCAATAAACAATTGCCTGTGCAGATTAAAAACATAATTTTGATATGTGCTCTAATTGTCTTGTCATGTCATGTCACATCGCCATCGTCGCTTCGCGACGGTTAGCTACATGATTTGTGTAGGCCTGTAGGCCTAGGCCTAATAAGGCTAGCCTGCAGGGCCGTGTCTTCTGTCGCGTCCGGCATTCATTAATATGATTAGGCCTACATTGATTAGTTCTTAGTAAACTACAAACGTGATTTGAAGCAGGACGTTTGGGAGCCTACAGTGACATTAAATTTTATGCATTGCGATTGGAACGGGTAGTTTCTTTCTTAGGCTATTTAGTTGCGTGATTGTTTGGTCGGAGCTTAGCAAAAAAAAGCGTGATTTCATGCTGTAGGCCTAAATTTGCCGTGATTTTCGCCCATTTTTGACAAAATAATGCTACCACCATTTAGACCTGGGAGTCGACCCCAAGGGGCAAGTTGGTTGTGCGGTCCTGTGAGTTTATGGGAGGTAGTGAAAAAGATTACAGTACTTCTTAAGGTCAAGTCCATAATATATGTTGACTTGTATGCGTCAATGAATTTTCGCTGCAAATTTTTGTGGATTTTTTGCCGAGTAAAAGGTAATTTTATATTCGCCTCTTCGGTACGATACGCGCGACGCCTACCGGCGAAAATTGTAAACAAGGTCGAATGACTTCCGGTTCAGTTGTAGACATGGAACCCGCGTAAACATATAGACAGTTGTCAATACCGGCGAAAATTGTCCGGACGGTACCGTTATTTCAAGGTCGCAAATAATGATTGCACATATCTATGGCGTGTACATCCGGTTGAAATAAATATTGGGAAAAGCCTGTCACGTTAAGTTGTTGTCTTCGCGTCGAATTTTTCTATGGCCGACAACTTGAGGGTTGTTAGGGCCAGGTTAGTATTCGTGTGGTCGTTTAGTGTCAAATTAGGCGTCGTGAGGGTCGGTTAGGGTCAGGGTTAGGGTTAGTTTCGTTCATCTCTTAACTACTGCGCTATTGATGGTTAGGCTTTCAGCCATAGATATGTGCAATCGCCCATAGATTATTTGCGGACGGTACCGTAGAAAAGAAATAACGGTACCGTCCGGACGGTACCGTCAGCCAGTGCCTTATTAAATTGCAGTTTAAATAATGGAATCTAGTGAGCGAACGAAATTTGTAATAGGTTTTAAAGCGACTGGACATCACTGTTGCGCATTAGGATGCAGTCATAAAAGTGCTATCGACGGCTGCAGCTTTTATTCGTTTCCGAAAGATTTAACGTGGTTCAACAAATGGGTGGATGCTGTCAAGAGATGCGCAGTGGATGATAACGGCAAAGTTTTGCCTCATAAGCGATGGATACCAGAACCACATCACAGATTGTGTTCGTGCCATTTCTCGAATCCACCTAATGCAAAGAGTAGGCGAATCGGCTGGAACCACGTCTTGCCAGACATGCTGCCAGGTGTCAAGGGTCACACACCTCGGAGCACTAAGAAGGCAACATCAAGGACTTCGTCGCTGCCGCCACCAAAGAGAAGAAAGATAGTGAAAGACGGTGATGGAGAGCCAACATTAGAGGTATCTTTTATGTTTCTTTAGTTATTGAATGCACCTTGTCCGTTGATTACACCCTTCTCTGTTATTGGCACAATAAAGTTGTGAATGCACACGACACGTTAAATACAAGGGATATGTGACTCCGGACTCGAGTCCGGCTTGGAGCGGACTTTTACTTGACTCGAGTCAGCCGGCGCCAGACTCTGACTGAACTTGGACTTGTACTGTTCAGACTGTTTCATAAACAAATGTTAAACGTCTATTATTATTGGTGAAACTTACTCTTAAGTCTAGTATTTATAAATAATCGTGTTGCTAACAACTATACTGCAGTTGTGCAGCAAGCAGAAATAATGATGAAGACAAAAAGTTCAATTTAACAGCTTTAAAAATGTAAGTAAGTCTTGGACTCGACTCGGGCTTGAGACTTACTGGACTTGGACTCGACTCAGACTCGTCAAAACTGAAAAGCCTGAGACGTTACATCCCTGTTGAATACAATGTCTTCTTTTAGAAATGCATAATATATGAGTAAAACATGTTTAAATGCAAGTGATTAATCAGCTTAAGTCGAGTATATATTATAATGTTCTATAGATGCATTTATCTTTCAACAAATGTATGCATAAATGTACCTTTGTGACCTCCAGTTTGTATCATAATTGGATGCAGCCCTGTAATTAATAAATCCTATACTTAGTTTAAAATGTCTGTGGCAACTATATTTTGTCATTCAAAAACTGAATTAGAGAATCTAATCTCAGCCATACTTTGTCTACCCCATGAATTTAATTCATCCAGGTCCTTGTGAAAAGAAGTAATGAGAGCCACAAATATGACTGCGAGCCCACGTTCTGTTTAATAAAATCAGACAACATTTTGGTCTGCATAATAATTGTATAGGGCCTACCACTAATTAGAAGTTTGTCTTAATCAATCAATCAATATGCCTTTATTAATACCGCTGACAATAATGCAACAGTTTACAGAGTTCATATAACACACAATGACAAAGAAAATTTAAAACTCAATATATGCAACAGGTGCACCGTTTATAACAATAAACTATAAACTGTTAACTTGCGCGTTGAATATAAATAGAATAATTGTTTAGGGCCTACCACTAATTAGAAGTGTGTTTTATGTGTTGTAGACTGATGCCACATCTATGACTGAATATTCAACTGAACCTCTCAATCTGGACTCTGAATCACAGCCCGGCAATGATGAAATGCCAGAAATACCGGTAAGCAAATTAGTACCAATCATTCAAGATAACCATGCTGGTGATAAACATATACTGGATTACTAAATGAGTAAGTCATATAAATAGCGTAATAGAATTTAAACCGTTATACCAAAATTATTGCAGTAATTAATTTACTGGTGTATTATTACAGTTTAAGACTGTCTCATGACAACTTTGTTTAAGAACAGTGATGATCAGTTTACATGACATTGTAGCAACTGCTTATAGCAAACTATTCTTCTACCTCTCCGGCCCGGGCCCTTAAATCAAGGCCCGAAAACCCGTCCGAATCAGCATATTATTTTAAGTAAATTTTAAAAGCTTAAATACGGACTTTCTGTCGCCTAAAACGCTGTGGATTTGAAGATGTGTTGGCCAGCTACAGTGGTGCATTAGTCATCGGCGCGGGGGTAGTTGGCAACTTGGCACCCGTACCTGTTTACTTGTCGGCTGGCTATACTAAGACCAGCCATGCGTTGCAGCGCGTTGAGGTATTACTGCTATTACCAGACCTGTGGATGATGTGCTGCTAGAGCCTTGTGCCCCTCTTCAAATCTGCCGCCTTCGCAGTATAGGCTACCCTGTATTGGCGACAGACCGCCGGCGACCATTAGGCCTGTCAATCAAAGAAGAAAGATCGCTATATCGGATCGCCTTCGCAGTATAGGCTACCCTGTATCGGCGACAGACCGCCGGCGACCATTAGGCCTGTCAATCAAAGAAGAAAGATCGCTATATCGGGAATTGGTGGTGAGTCTGGTGACACACTGGCTGTTATTGCATTCGGCTTATGAACAGAAATTGGGAAACATGCTTCCTATCGTCAGCCCTACCGCCCGTAGCTGACCCGCAAGCCGACGAGTGACTAACTTTTAATTTAAGCCATAGCGCAATTTGTTAATAATACTACCATTAATATTGGTTACTTACTGACTTACTTGGACTGTCTAGATCTTAACGCGAGATCTCGTTGTTTACCGCCAAACCGCCATTGCTTTTGTTTGAAATAAAGATTTAGTAGTTTATTAGAATCATTCCATTGTTTTGTGCATTTAACTGTCTAATCACGTCAGTGCAGACTGCAGGTAACTTTTAAACTTTGGGAATAAAATGTGGGCATCAGTTATTAATTATCTAGCGGACTAGCAGTTACATGTAATTTAGCGAATTATAACTTTTAGCGACTAGCAAGCTATCAGCCGCCATTTTATGTGCTGTGTATACTGTAAGGTAACGCAAGTATTTCTTGCTTTCTTTAAGTGACGGGCCGACGGGCCCCCGCTGAAACTGAGGTCGGGCCCCCGGGCCGCGTTTTTCTAATATTTTGACAGTTTACATGACATTGTAGCAACTGCTTATAGCAAACTATTCTTCTACCTCTCCTGTAAGCTATGTTCAGACATTCACAACAGCTATTTCAAGTGCATCTTTAAATTTTGTTTTGAAAACTGAGTTTACCATCAATATAATGATTGCATAAAAACACAGTAAGTAAACAAAAACTTTTAACATAAAACATCTTGCACGTGACCTAAGCTTTGCTCCAGATAACTCGCTATTCAGTACTGTCAAATCCATAAATGTCAACAGTTCATGCATTCATAAACAAATACATCATTTTTTGCATTTCAGCTCATCGATAAAGTGAATCATGATCATGACTACATAGAAACGAAGCGAGGCGGTCGAGTTGCTGAAGTCATCGATCAAATGCAAGCAGCATGTCCTGAGATCAGTGACTTTTTGAGCGACTATAAACAGGCCAAAATTTCTTCAGACCTCTTGAATTCTATGGAAGTTAAAGGGCAGCTGTTGTCTCTTAAGGCTGTTATGGACACACCCGATATGTTTCGGTACTACACCGGCCTGCCAAGCTACGACGTTTTTATTGCACTTTATCGATATCTTGAGCCTTTGGCGACTAACATGCAGTATGTGTCATGTACCGGTAAAAAACATAACTCGATGCGTTTTCGCAATAAGCCAGGCCGATCACGTGCTTTATCTCGTGAAGAGGAGTTTTTTGTTACTCTGGTGCGTCTTCGTCTTGGCCTACCATCTAAAGACCTTGCAAGACGGTTTGGCATTGCCGAGAGTACCTTGTCTGTAATTTTTAATACATGGGTTATTCTGTTATCTAAAGAACTCGAACAGATATGTTGCATGCCTTCAAAGGACCAAAACAGTTTGAAGCAGGCAGACTGCTTTCAAAACTTCGACAACGTTCGTATAGTCCTTGATTGCACGGAGGTTTTTAGTCAAACCCCGGGTTCATTGTCTGCTCACAGACACATGCATTCCAACTACAAGCACCACAGCACTGTAAAGTTTTTAGTTGGGATGAGCCCTAGTGGTGCTATTATTTACATATCAAGTATGTGGGGAGGTCGTGCTAGTGACAAGAAAATAACTTCTGAATCCGAGCAATTACTTATGTCATTGAAGCCCGGTGATAAAGTAATGGTGGATCGGGGTTTTACAATAGCGAGAGAATTACCCGATGGTGTGACGCTGCTGATACCACCTTTCAAAAATCGCACTACTGGTCAGTTCAGCAAGGAAGAGCTAGAATTTTCGGAGAAAATATCAGTTGCTCGCATTCATGTGGAACGCGCAATGCGTGCTATAAAGGAATGCCAGATTCTGGCAACTGAAGTAAAGCTGGCAATGATTAATAACTATGAGAATATTTTTAAAGCATGTGCATATCTTGTAAATTTCAAACGGCCATTTCTGAAAGTGTGATACTGTTGTCTTTAGAAAGACAACTTAAAAGATATACTATATACTGGAATGACAGTCACACATTCCACTTTTATACTGTTCAGTTAATGATTTTTGTTTTTCTGCTGTCAAACTGCGTTAAAGCTAAGTTTAAAATTCAACTTAGAATTAGCCCAATTATATTGCATATTAGTGTGAAATATATTCCGAAGAAAAGAAAAACTAAAACAACTCCTTGGCTATCGAAAGAAGCTATTAACATAGCCATATGCAGAAGGGAAGCAAAAAGAGAAGGAGATAAAGATAAGATAAGAAAACTGAACAGCGCATTCCAAAAACAAGCGCGCATGGACAAAGAAAAACATCTAAATGAATTATGCAAGGAAATGGAGGAGGAGGGAAGAAAAGGAAGAACTAAAACTATGTTTTCAAAAGTGAGGGAAATAACGAGAAAAAACACACCAAAAATGGGGTCGCTGAAAGCAGGTGATGGACACATAATTGCGGATGAAGAAGGAATGAAGAAAAGATGGAAGGAATACACAGAAGAGTTGTACAACGAAGATAAAAGAGTAAAGGTAGAAAAAACAGATGTAACAGAGTATGAAAATGAACCGGAAATCATGGAAGCAGAGGTAGAATGGGCTATTAAACAATTGAAAGATAATAAGGCCCCGGGTCAAGACGGGATACCAATAGAAATGGTAAAAGCTGGGGATGGCGTGATGACAAAGACAATAACAAAAATTTGTAATAACATATGGAAAACTGGAAAGTGGCCAGAAGATTGGAAAAGTTCAGTCTTTATCCCTTTATTTAAAAAAGGAGACGCAAAAGAGTGTGAAAATTACAGGACAATAGCAATGATATCACACATAAGCAAAATATTACTCAAAATAATACATAAAAGAATGGAGAGTACAATAGAGAGAGAGCTTCCTGATAGTCAAGCAGGATTTAGGAAATTTCGTGGAACACGTGATCATATTGCCAATATGAGGTGGATAATGGAGAGACAAAGGGAGTTTGGACAGAAAGTATACATATGCTTCATTGATTATAGCAAAGCGTTTGACTGCATTAATCATGAATTGATGTGGAAAACCTTGGGAGAAATGGGAATACCGAAACACTTGATACAACTTCTTAGGGGTTTGTACGAAGATCAGATAGCGGTGATAAGGACTGAATATGGAGATACTGACAGATTCAGGATTAGGAAGGGAGTGCGGCAAGGATGCATTCTGTCTCCTTTCCTATTTAATATGTATGCTGAAAGGATAATGAGGCAGGCGGGAATGGATGAGGCTATGGAAGGAATAAAGATAGCGGGAAGAACAATAAACAATCTGAGATACGCTGACGATACAACACTATTGGCGGGTAAAAAAACCGATTTGGTAGAACTAATAAGAAGGCTCAAGAGTGAAAGTGAGAAAGCAGGACTCTACTTCAATATAAAGAAGACAAAGATCATGACAACAGAGGAGGAGGACAGTTTTGTAGTAGATGGAGAGGAAATAGAAACGGTAACTAGCTTCACGTTTTTGGGATCAGTAATAGAAAAAGAGGGAAAGTGTGATATGGAAATAAATCGTAGAGTAGCGATAGGAAAAACTGCAATGAATGGTCTGGAAAAAATATGGAAGGACAAACATGTGAGTATAGACACGAAAAAAAGATTGGTGAAGGCTCTGATCATACCAACAGTAACATACGGCAGTGAGACATGGACAATGACCAAGAAAATGAAAAAAAAGATTAACGCATGCGAAATGTGGATATGGAGGAAGATGCAGAGAATATCATGGAAAGAGAAAAGGACCAACGATTGGGTGCGCATGAGTATCGGAATTGAGAATGAAGAGACACTACAACAAACAGTGCTAAGAGCAAAGTTGAGGTTCTTTGGTCATGTCATGCGATCAGATGGATTGGAAAAGGAAATGATGTTAGCATATGGAGAGGGAAGGAGAAAACAAGGACGACCAAGGAAAAAGTGGATGGACGAGATACATGAAACAACTGGAATGAATTTGGCAGAACTGAGAGATGCGACGGCGGACAGAAGGAAATGGAGAGGCTTGATCATGAAGGTCGCTAGAGTTTGTCATTGCTTCCTCAATTTTATCTGACAAGTCGGAACGCCCTTGTGACAACATGCTTGTAAAATAATCTTCTGCCAGCTCTAAAACAGATTTTGGTTCAGTCTGGCTTGTTACAACGTTCACTGTAGCTGCTGGCAAAAGAATGCTATCAAATTCTGCAACTGTATCAGGTAAAATATTAACAGACTGATGGCATGGTTGTGGAGAATTTGAAGCCCACTGTGAGCCATCGGCAATTGTCAGGAATGGAACATCCGGCTGACATAAGCTTAACTCGTGAACTAATGCCGCATACCGATTAGGATCTACAGTTCTTTTTTCGGGTGCTGCAGGATTAAAGTCATGTAGGCGCTTTTTTGTGCGACTTGACTCTGGCTTGCCAGGTGCTGTCTGATCGAATGACACGTGCTGTAATGGCACTGGATCAACCTAGAAACATAATGCCAAGCAGCAATGAAATGAACAATCGTGATCATATATCGCTTGCATGATGACATGTAATCAAACTTTAACTGCTGATATTTGTGGAATTTGTGAAGTGTGGCACTGTCACTTATGAAGTGACTGATTAATCAGTGTGACGTATATAACTGCTATGACCAGATTTTTATGACTTATTGTATAAAGTCATTGTCATAGTCAGTATTTTGTATGATTTGTGCATTACTTCAGTAGGGAGCTGAACAGCTCGCCATTATGCTGGAAGTTGGATTGATGAAACAAATTTCTGGAGGAAATGGAAACTGGATTGATGATAGTTATCATGCACATAGGTAGACTGCTTACTTACCAATCGTCAAGTATGGCATTGAAGACATTAGAACAATTTAGGGACGTAAAATATGGTGTTACCTAGCAGGAATTCTTTTCATCAATCCCACTGGCCACTTCTATTTAACATGAATTCTTTTCATCAATCCCACTCCCATTTAAGCAAAGAACTATTCTGATCAATCCAACTTGTAGTTTCACGGTAAACTATTTTCTTCAATCCAGCTTCCATTTATGCAATTATTTTACCCAATCCAGCTTCCATTTAAGCAATAATTCTAGTGAAAACAGCATCCATTGAGGCAAACAATAATATTATTTTCAACCCCACTTGCATTTCATGAAAAACATTTTCATCAATACGGCTTCCGCCCAGAATTATTTTAATCAATCCAGCTTCCATTTTAAATTGACAATATCAAATATGCCAATGCAAAATAATTTGGGGACCTAAACTGAAGGATTACCTTAATAAATTTGGCAAATAAATTATTTTACTAATTTCCAAAGCAATAGCACTAGCATAGTGGACCACATAACTGACCTTGGCTGCTTTTGGTGCATTCCAGGCACATAGAATCTCTGTGCTTGCTGGATCGTCAGGTAGTTGGTGATGTCCGAGGCTAGTAAAGTCTTCCAAGGCGAACAAAAGTGCGGCAACATGAGTACATGCTTCACCTTGACCAGCTGTGCACGTACATGACGACCCAATAGGCTTTTCAGTTTCCTTGTTGAACAGAACTATGCACTCGTAGATCGTCCCCGATGTATCAAATGACGGATTGCATCGACCTTTCAGCGCACATCGGTCACCATCGCCCATTGGTAGAAAGCTCATACTGTGCACATGGCCTGCTGCATACAGTTTGTATGAACGCAGTGTTTTGTAGCGCTTAATATTGTCTACAGTAAATGTCTCCAAATGTCCCGTCTCTGTATGGGTCACCGTATCATGGGACCTCAGAAGATAGTCGACAACAGCATTCAATGTAACAGCTGGACACTTACGAATATCTTTCGTCCACCCAGTCTTGGACTGTTTGACCTCATTTAACACATGACAAAACGTTCCAGGTTCGTCTTTAATACCGAGTAGCTCGCATACTAGGACGATCTTATGACGTCTGTTACCGGTAGCGCTCTTGCCATAATGTTTTAATATGGCATTCAGCTCTTTAGCGCTCAACTTATCGACTTCAATCGCTGATTTAATGTCAGTGCACTTATCCATATATACTATATGCTTTATTAAACTTAATATAATGCATAAAGTTTCATCGGGAAACATGTAAACATGCTACATGCCGGTAATAACCATGTTGCAACCAATGTAAACAACCACGCCGGAAGTCATTCGACCTTAGTCCGTCAGTTGGCCGCTAGACGTCGCGCCCGACATTCCGAATTCGGGAATCTTGCAACTTATTTCGTGAAATTTTCAATTATCTATATATCGCAAACTATAGGGACTAAAAATGTGTAATTTTTACAATGTCTATAGCGCCATTTTTGTGGTTTTGAACGATATGTCGATCATGGTTGAAATTATCCACGTTGTCCCGCGATATCTGGTTTTAGCAAAGATTATCTACTGGGGCAAGACGGTTGGGGCAAGTTGGTTGCTTCAACCAACTTGCCCCTTGAAGCAACCAACTTGCCCCTCACTGTTATTTTGTGTTATGTTATCATTAAGCCTATAATAACAATCTTATGGGGCCTACCTATCATGTATTAGACCATGAGACCAAAGTCTAAAGAAATGTTCTGCTAACAAGAATCCAATGTAGTGTCTTTTACAAGGGCTATTATGTTCATATCTTGATGTATTTGCTACTACTCTAACCAAAGAGAACTCTCCTGAGCTTCTGTAGATTGGACTTAATGATGCCAATAAGAATCAAGTTAAGTCATCCTCAGGTATATGACACCTAACTGTGCAAGTCACTGATATGCCTGTGTGACAATTTAAAACACGAGTAACGTAGTTGGCAAAGGACTTAGTAGATTTAAAATGACACCCAGGTTATTCTTGAGCAGAATCACCAACGCAATAAGTGAGCCTAGTGAGTCTCCAAGTTCGAAACATTTAAACTGTTCAAACTTTTTCAGCTCCAGTAGAGTGACCAGCAGCAGATATTCAATTTTTAATTATATTGAGGAGGAGCTTATTGGTCACAATAT
>JACEVL010003709.1:0-11062 GCA_020284085.1 Aporrectodea caliginosa
TTCGAAGCTTGCTGTACATACACTATTCTAGTGACATTGAAGATGTCAATTTCTTTCAATCTGCCACTAAATAACCTGCAATCAAATCCCGTTAAACTTTTCTATTACCTTAATTATTATCACCACCAATTATGGATTCAAACAATCCAGTACCCATTGGGGTTCATTGGGACAGCATGCACGGGGAACATTGGGACGTCAATTGTCCCAATGTACCCCGTCTTAGTGATCCAATGTACTACTAGGCTACTAGCCTACTGTAAACCTTAACTATAGGCCTAGTAAGAAATAAATAATATTTTGATTGGTTTATATTACATTTATAGCTTTACATTTCAATTACGGTAAGAAATAAAGTAAGAAAGACAGAGACATGGCTTGACTGATCCATCGACAATGAAGGCAGCGATAGAACTGGGAGAGGTTGGTCGTATCGTCCGTCAGGCAGCTCTCTAGTTAGACGTACCAAAACCAACCCTTTATCGTTATATATTTTGGATGAAAGTAGGCAGAGGCAGTTTTCAGTTGATGAACTGACTTCTGGAATGTACATAGTAAAGTACACAATGAAGAATCGAGTAGATGATTATGCGGAATAATACGATATGAAACATCAACTGAAGAGGAATGTATTGTTGTCAAACTAATGGTACGTAGGCCTACGTCAACCGTCGAGGTGAAAAGTCGTAGTTTGTCTTTCCTGACAAAGAGCAGACCGACGACATTAGCCTTGAAAATGTCGTATAGGCATACTTGTTATGCCAGAGCCAACGTCAGCTGGAAAGACATCACGAACATCCTCAATATAGGCCTACACTCTCAGTGGTGTTGATTTAAGTCATTAATTTCAAATCTGGAACATGCAGCACCTGTAGACCAATTGTTAATGTTAGAGGCCTACAACAGTGTTTGTTGCAGTTAAGAGCTTTAAATAAATCAGTTGTCTCGATCTGTTTTCCAAGATAGGAGCCTACCTACGTCAGCAGGCCTAGGCCCATTTTTAGTTAAACATATATAAATTTTGCGTTTAAGTTCCTCGCGATCGCGATCGAGGAAGTACTATGATAATTGCTTTGTGTTTGTGAGAGGGTAATAATTAACCTCGCCAGCACTCCCACGAATTCAACCCACCAGTACTGAACCCTTAGGGGTCATCCATTAGGCTAATTATGTCAACAATTGGGGAGGGAGGGGCTTGGAAATCTTAGGCTAGAGTAGGCGCCGTTGTTGGCTGGCAGCTTTTCCCGTTAATTTGTTTTTCTTGTTACTGTAGGTTATATGCAGTGTTTAAAGTGGTGTGGGAACTGTGGGAACGGCGTTCCCACTGATCTCGAAATTTTTTCCTTGCGTTCCCACTGCTCACCATGTAATTGAACCCTGATTACACACGAGTTCCAATAAAAACTCTTCTTCATGAGTTCCCACTGCTCACTCCAACCACTTTAACCACTGATTATAGGCTACACCAGAGTGCGGTTTTGCAACTGGCATACTAAAGAATATAGGCCTACTTACTTACATTTTTACTTATTCACCTCGAAAGTAGAAAGTACAAGAATAAAAAATAAGTAGGCCTACAGACGGATGCAAACTAACATAGGTCTACATGAGAATTAATATGCCTATCAGTTAGGGCTGTTAGGCTAATATAATCCTACCAATCTGTAGGCCTACGTATTTCACCTAACAATATGGTAGGTTACCACAAAACAAGAACAAGGAAAAAACAAGAATCTGCCCAGTTCAGCTCTGCAGACCCTGGATCTGCTCTGCTCAGTTCTGCTCAGCTGCTCTGCTCTGTCCTGCTCTCTGCTCAGTTCTGCGCTGCTCAGTTCTGCTCTGCTCCGTTCTGCTCAGCCCCTGGATCTACTCTGCTCAGTTCTGCTCTGCTCAGTTCTGCTCAGCTGCTCTACTCTGCTCAGTTCTGCTCAGCCCCTGGATCTGCTCTCTGCTCAGTTCTGCTCTGCTCAGTTTTGCTCTGTTCAGTTCTCCTCAGTTGCTCTGCTCTGCTCAGTTCTGCTCTGCTCAGTTCTGCTCAGCCCCTGGATCTGCTCTCTGCTCAGTTCTGCTCTGCTCAGTTCTGCTCTGCTCAGTTCTGCTCAGATGCTGGACCTGCTCTGCTCAGTTCTGCTCTGCTCAGTTCTGCTCAGCTCAGTTCTGCTCAGCTGCTCAGTTCTGCTCAGCTGCATGCTCAGTTCTGCTCTGCTCAGTTCTGCTCAGCTCAGTTCTGCTCAGCTGCTCAGTTCTGCTCTGCTCAGTTCTTCTCAGCTGCTCTGCTCAGTTCTGCGCAGCCCCTGGATCTGCTCTCTGCTCTGCTCAGCTGCTCTGCTCTGCTCAGGCCTTCGGGTGGGTATAAATAGAGGGCTCTCTTGCGTTGAGTTGAGTTGTGGTTGGTTACTCATCGGAGTTCGGTCTTTCTTCTTTGTCTGTGAGCTGTGTGCAGTCGAATACTTTGACGTTGAAAATACATCGTGTTGAAACCTAGTGACGTGTTGGTGATTCTTGACTTTGGCGACCGATCGACTGAGGGCGAGAAAGTCCTTCGCAATACTCCGAAGGCCGAATTTGCGCTCCTTCGAGCGACACGCGGACTGCTGCTCCGTGCAAGCTCAAACATCTTCCCTGCTGCCTGGAGAGCTCAGAAACGATCGCCGGAGGTTTTCGCTACAGTCATGTAGCCTATTTTTACTCTGAATTTTATTTCTATTATAGGCCTAGTGCTATCCGCTGTAGGCGTAATGGCAGTAGGCCTACTAAGCCAAGCACTACGCCAGGCAGGCCTAGGCTACTAGGCCTAATCATGAAACAAAGTTGGCCAACCAAACCAAGCGCACTGCTATTGCTGAATTCAACTTTTATTCACTGTCTCAGTTTCTTTGCCTTGTTCAACAACCATTTTTTTTAGCTTAACTACTAATTCATGTAAGTTAGAATCGTTAAAGCACCGTGTTTCGCATAATATGAGCTTTTGCTACAGCGTTCGTGAATACGCTGGTGCCCTGCGCTTGGCTTCGAGTGGCGCTTTAGAAGTTTGGAGATTACGATTACGATTACGAAGGATATTTAGTTTTACCATTATCGAAGTCTGCTTCAGTGCTTCTTTGCAAATGGTTCCAAATAGCCTAAGCAAATTTACACATCAGGTTATCACCTAACTTATTTCCGAGACGTTTCGACCATGGCGAACTGATAACGGTTAAATCAACAATGATCCTGGAACGATTATGAGGCGATCTCTGTCCGGCTGTTATAGGCTTATTTCTTCGCGGGGCGGGTTGACTCCAGCGCCCAGTTCAACGTCTGGAGCCACCAACGTCACTGCTTCGTCTACTTTCGACGTACGTATGCTGATCGTTCATATATATCTCTGCCCATAGTGGTAGTTCTGCTATATATCTGCCCATAATCACTTTTCCAGCCAGGGAATGTTCAGGGCTGGCCTCTTCCATAAGAAAAGCAACATTTTAACGTTCTGTGTCGGGTCACCGTCCGACTATACATCTTCCTAGTGATGGGCACTGAACTAATTCTTTAAGTTAAACTTTCACTATTTTTCAACTAAAATAAGACAGTTTAACTAAAGTTTGAAACTGATTTTGTAATTAAGTTAACTAAACTACACAATTTTTTAAATAGTTAGTTAAACTTATATCCATCTTTTAACAAACTTTTTCACAAACATTTTAACAATAACAGAGCTTAAGTGAATTATAATAATGTCAATTTCACTTTCAAACTGTAATGTGTAGACCCACTAGACTAATAGTCCTACTACAATTCTACCAGAAAATCATGAAGACAGTTGCTAATACAAACGATGATGCATCATGCAATGCAATGCAGTTCACTTGACTTGAGTAATAAAACCAGGTAATCATGATAATCATTGCTGAGGATAGTTGCGTGGTTGCTGATTTTGTTAGTTGAACTTTGTAGTTAATAACTAAAAAATATTAGTTAAACCTGGGACTAGTAGGCCTAATAATAGTCCCAGATTAAACTATGGAGCCTCATTAAGGTTAGTGCGGGCCCGGGTGCTGTGATTACTTTCGAATGGCCCACTCTGACGACCACCGGTTCACCACGCACATATTTTTTAAAATAAAATGCGGGCCCCTCAAAACTGTGGACCCGGGTGCTGCAGCACCCATAGCACCCTCCTTAATTCGATCGAGCCTGTGTAGGCCTATGGCAACGGAAGTAAATTAAAAACAAATTGTGTAGCGTTTGCAAAAAAGTTTCAAACCGAATTGCTGGGTTAACCTTGTAAGCCTTAATTTCTGCTTAAATGTATAATCCTACAATAACAAGGATGTTGCTAATGTTACTTGTCGCGATAAAGTATCAGCCGGGAACAGTTATTTGCAGAGTCATTATCACGATGGACCATTAGGCGTGTTTGAGTGGCTATAAAAGAGGCCTCGTTCCCTCAGAGCCATATATAAAATTATATATATATCAGTCGACAGAAATTATTTGGCATATATATATATATATATATATATATATATATATATATATATATATATATATATATATATAGACTATATATATATATATATCGGCGAAAAAATTATTTTGGCATACATATATATATATATATATATATAAGCTGTAATATGCCAAAATAATTTCTGTCGACGTCAACGGCCTTTGTTGCCATAAAATGTCGTTATACTCTGGATCCACTCTTAGCCTCTAGTCAGATCATTAGGCCTACTTAACATTATTAACATAGCAAGGGTTTGAAGTGGTTCAGAAGATGTGCAAAAGATGTGTAGTCTGTGTTAGGACCACTGCAAGTTAACCTGTAATGCTTAAAAGCCTTTCTCTCCTAGCTTCCTCTTAAAAGCTGTGATATAGTGTCCACTGAGACCGTACTGTCATCCAGAGCATGCCAAATTCACACTGATATCGTGTGATAACGACCTACGATCAACATTTTATCGCTTCAACTTTGTTTTCTAAACTTTCGTACGCGATAATGTGGTATGTTACACGCAGGTAGTGGAGAAAAATAAAAACTTAATGGAAAATAATTATCGCTGATTACATGTACATGTACGTGCATGCGAGCGCTATAGACTTAATTATGAATCCAGTAACAGGTCGGGCGGCATGGGCAGAATGTTTTACGATCGAACTAGGCCTAGTTGGTGTCTAAAGGCTGCGGCGGTTCGACTGACGTATTAACACAACGGCGATTTGATTTATAATGGCTGTTAGAGGTAAGGCCTTGTTGAATAATAATTTATAATCATAATCTATATGGAGCCATTAAACGGATAGGCCTACTTATAAAACTGCTGCACTTTGCTCACACAAGTAATTAGCATGCAAGGATTTTATGCCATTCTGTACGAAATACATTTTGACTCCATGTGACTCTTCTATAGTTACGTAGAAAAATGCAGATGGAAAGCATATTAACGTTCCAAGTCCTGTCTTAGTCAACAAACCAAAGTTCGACCGTACGTACGGAACGTACGCTATTTTTTCTGCTGAAATGCGTACCGTACGCGTACGCTATTTTTTGGCTAAATTAATAAATAGCGTACGCTAATTTTTATATTTTTTTATTATAGAATTAACAAGGAATAACAAAATTACAAATTAAAGAATGGAAAATTATACAAAATAAAAACAAAATAATAATTTACCTCTTCGCTGAAACGGAACTACAAATAAGAACTGTAAAGTGACGTAATAACGACGAGAAAAAACGACGAGAAAATGAGGAGACAAAATGTGACGTCACGAGAAGCAACTAATATTAAAGGCTGCTCATACGTACGGAATACGAACGTACCGTACGCGTACGCTATTATTTTTAGTAAATTACGTACCGTACGCGTACGCTATTTTCTGCTGTAACGTACGGTCGAACTTTGCAACAAACTGTACACTGTAGAAATTCAGGTAAGTCGCTATTTAAACTATATATAACGTAAGACGACGTCGCATATTTGGTCCCTAATATAGGCCTATGCTGCCAGCCATTCCCTCCCTAGACCTAGACCATATGCACGCAGGATAATATCGTGGTCTCGGCCTATATAGGGAGGTCTATGCAGGTGCAGGTTACACGGTCGAGCAAGACTTGAAGATGAGTGGCATGTTGTTGATAAGGTATAGCCTAAGTTAAGTCAGGTATAATACCGGTAATGTAAAGCCTGGTAGAGAAAAACGAGAAGCTAAATGAACATTAGGACATAAGGTAAAAAGGATAAGGTAAGTAAGTGCTTTAACTTAAGGGTATCTGTGTGTATGCCTTCGTGCACGTTTCTCTGTCATGTTCATGCTGCCAATATCTTAATTTATGTAATAATTATCTCTTCAACAGTTTGACTCCCAACCTTCATACGAGTAATTTATAAAGGAACCAAACGATGTTTGGTCAGTAAACACTGGAACTTCTGGAAGCGCAGCACGGTACCATGAAGCAGTGAGGCCTACTGCTCTCACCTGGTCATTCTTAGGCTCAGCAATCGATAGCCAACTCATGATTTCATCACATTAGTTAGAGCCATATGAATTATATCAAGTCGGGAAGAGAACGTGGTATAATTTGTTGCACATCGCTGGTGATGGGGAATGTTCGTGAGATGGTGCAGGAGAGCACAATCTCAAACGTATGCAATTCTGATTCTGTATACAGCCGGGGCTTGTAGTCGGGAAGCCCATCATGCCAATACAATATTGTAAATTTTGCATACTGGTTAATTGTGCTATGCTAACGCCAGCGTAGGCGTAACTTTATATTGTGACGGTGGTGTCCGGTCACCACTACCTTTGAACCTGTGCTGAAACACTTTGCCTCATGACAGCGTTATGTTGGTCGGAAGCAAGTTCAAGCAAAGAAAATTAACAGCCTAAACACTTATAACTATCGCAGCATTAATGTATGCCTTCACGTTACCTTACTTACTTATTATATTATGTTGTATAATTTGGTGACGTCATCCATCTTGTATTTTGAACCGGAGAGGGAGTGGTCACCAGCACTTTAGGGGGGGGGGTCGCAAAGTTTGCTGGCATGCAGTGAGTGTCAATGACTCCAATTTTATCGTTCATGTGTCAAGTGCAATCCTTTCTCCTGCTTAGCCCTAATCTTTCTTGTTTTTAGTTTGACGAGAAGTTAATTTTAGAGGAGTGACCTACTAATTAGTAGTAGTTGGCAGCCTTCACTTCATAGGGGTTTTCTCTTTCAGTTACACATTTGTTGGCTTATAAATAAATTACTATTAAGGATTCATTTTCAATGTTTTCATTTCAACTCTTTTAGTGGTCGCAAATATAAACTATCACAATTACAGATAGGCCTAGTGTAGGCCTACCATTTGACTGGATACAATAGCAGAGCCCAGATAGGATCAGAGTCCGGTGCTCCGGTCTAATTATTAAAGGGTCGCATATTAACAGATAAAATGAGATGACGGCTCATAGCCGAATTATATAAATGAAGCACTTACACACGAGTTAACTGAAACGAGCTGTGTAAGCTACAAACCGTACATAAATCAAACTAATCAAACAGTTCAAACTCAGTAAGTAATTAAGTATACGCACACCTTCATTTACATCTGACAAGTCTAGCTGCACAATGCATTACATTGCATAATTATGTAGAACAATTTTTGAATAAATAAAGGGCCTAATGCGAGGAGATAATATTATAGACATTCATGCACAAGGGGCCGTCCATAAATGACGTCACGCACCTAGGGGGTTTGGGGGGTGTCGGAAATTTGTGACGATGTGTGACATGGGGGTGGGGGAGGGTCTGAGAGGTGTGACGTCACACCAGGTCTATGTAATTAAATGTAACAATTAACAACAATTTAATTTTAACAATAACAGCACTAATTGTGAGTATTAAATTTTCAGTACTTTTTTATTATTTTAATGTATACGGGCACCATTATTAATAATTTTCTAATTATTTCAATATTTGGTCACCGCTAGATTCTAAAATATGCATGCTCTCCCTATTTGTTCCACGAAAGAGCATTTTGCTTCGCCATGGAAATTTGGTTTTAGGGGTCAGAGCTTTGTGACGTCATTTTCAAGGGGTGTTACTTTTTGTGACGAAGTGTGACGAGGGGAGGGGGTTCAAAATCGGCCAAAATTGCGTGACGTCATTTATGGACGACCCCCCCCCAACGAAACACAACTAAAGACACATTGAATCACAAAACTGCTTTTAGTTTATAATTAACAATAGGTAATATGACAGGTCGGGTGTCCTGTGTAGCTCTTTCCACCTCCTCACGAAAAGTTGGGAAGAGCTGAATGAATGTATACTGGCTGGGCAGCTGAGATTTCATGAAGAGTTTAAATTGTGTCTGCTCGAGCAATCAGCTCTTCGGCAGATATTTCTTCCAACATATTTGCCACCTGCGAGCCTTTTTCAAAGACAGTTCAATAAGACTTTCAGAAAAATTAATATCAATCAATCAATATTTTTTATTGCAAGCGGTAACAACAACTCAAAAAAATACATTTGTGACAATCGGTAACAACGTAATTGTACTAAGAACGGTAATGACACATAACAGTTAAATTGCGAGCAATTAAAGAGGCGTAGCTAACGGGAGCAATGGGTGGCTCCTAATATATATATATATATATATATATATATATATATATATATATATAGTAACTGATCTAATAAATGGAAATCAAGTCGAAATGTTCGAAGTCTTGCGCATGCCGCTTAATTAGTTCTTACGCTTAATTTAACAGTTTATATAATCGAATGAAGAATGGAAGGAAAAAAGACCAAAGGGAGACCTCGAAAGATGCTATTGGATTGGATGATGAGAGAGGGCTGCTGTCGTAGGCTGAAAGAGAGGGCTAAACAGCTAAAATTAGTGAGACTGAACGAACGAATCTGCCTAAAGGCAGAGAACCGAAAGAAAAATAGAATTTGACAACATGCCAGTGTTTACGAGCAACGCGCTGCAAACTGATAGACCAGCGCATTAATATGAAACATCTGAGAACATTGTTTAGTATTAAATAGGTCGAACAGACGAACTTATCTGTGTAGCGTTTTTGAATTTTTCAGGCTACGATGAAATCAGCCGATCCTGCTCCGCCGCGTCGGAAACTTCGCTATGCGGCCATAGTATGTCGTTTTATTACTACTTACTTATTTTCACGTTTCACGGCCTGTCCTATATATTATGAGCCCAATATGATGGACTTTAAGTGTGAGTAAGTGTATCCTTTCAGTGGCGTAACGATGGGGCAGAGGGGGGCAACCGCCCTGGCAGTGGCGGCGCCAGAGGGGGCTAGGGGGCTTAGCCCCCCTAACTGCAGTTCAGCCCCCAAACAAAAGTGGGCAATCACTGCCAATGCCAGGAAGGTGGGGAGAAAGGGAAGGGATTGGAGTTTTAGCCCCCAAACCTGAAATCCTGGCGCCGCCACTGCGCCCGGGGCGCAACATAATTTAGCTTTCATTGGTACACAGTACTATGACAAGAACGAATAATGGTGTGGCGATCCTGGATCGGCCACGAGTTACGCGTACTTACCTATTAATGAGCTTGGTAATCCTGCTTAAGGTTGATACGCGCCCGATTTCTAAATATAGCCTAAAATTATCGATTTCCATGAGGTAATGAACCAATTTTAGTTCTTGGAGTCACCTCGTGACAAAATGGCCTCCGCTGATTGGTTAGTGGATATCACCCGACTCTTTTGAGAAGAAGAAGACCGAAAGTTGTCGATGGTGTTGGTTGATTTGCTAATTTCAAGAGAGAAATTTTGGATTTAATCGTGGAAAATTCGAAGTGTCTCTTCGATTTGTTTGTCCATTTGTGGTCAATCATTTGGTGATTGGGCCGGGAAGTTATTATCGTGAAATTAATTCGTCTTCTATCGAAAACTTGATATTTTTGTCTCCGAGTGTCTGGATCGGTGATGACCTCAACAGTTCTTGGCGCAGTGGAAATTTTCCAGGGGAGATATCTAATTAAAAGAGGGAAGTAAACCTTTGCTAATTTGTGAAATTGATCTCCAGTTAGACGTTAAGGGTTGATCGTACATAGTATAAATTAGACTGCTCGTGCGATAAATTAGACTACAAAAATAAATCAAACTAAGTTGATAAACTTCATTGATCTCGATAATTTAGAGAACACTCGTCGATAATTGCAACTTATACGTGGCGTTTGGAAGATAAGACAAGAGTCTGTAATTGTAATTTAGTTACAACGATCTGACAACTTCTTTAGTTGAATTTTATTGACACAATAAATATTTTCAAACATGTCTGAAGACTCGTTAGGCGATTCCAATGCTCAGAATACCTCTCAAGACGAATCTGAAATAGAAGAACAAGTTAAGGGTGAATCACAGGAAACTTTAATCCGTGGAAATTCCATAGAGAATGTTAACAGATCAACGCCTAATCCAATTAATTTTGAAGATGTTTTAAATCAACTTCTACAGCGTCAGGAGAGTTTCTTGAGTAGTTTTACTAACCGGCAACAGCAAGTTGAGGAGTCATTGGATAGGTTCATAAAATATCAAACAGATAGTAATGAACAATTCCGGAAAGAGGTGCAAAGAAATGATCATTTCGAGAACAAACTAGATGAATTAAGATCTCACCTAAAGAAGAATCAAACTGTCGGTGGAGATGAGGACCCCGCTATTATTTATAATACCGCCTCAGATCGAGAAGCAGGGGACATAGCCGCGGCCCCATCCTTGGTGAAGTTGAGAGACTCTGGTGGTTTTAGTTTAGAAAGACCTTCCTTGGATTTGAACTCAGGACTTTATCTTGGGACCCTGACCGATGAATCTTCCCGACAGTGCGCGCGTTCGCTAGAGGGCGCCACGCACGCTTCAATTGGTACCAGAAGTGGGGTAGGAAATAAAGAATATCGGGTACTGAATAATAAAGGATATGAGGTCCCTGATAAAACAAGAAAGGTCTTGGAGGAAGAAAGAAGAATCTTGGAGGAACAAAGAAGGCTTTTTGAGGACGAAAGAAGAAATTTTGAAGGAACAGGAGTTAGACCTAAGAGGGTCACATATAGAAGAAATGAAC
>JACEVL010003710.1:0-13212 GCA_020284085.1 Aporrectodea caliginosa
CAAAATTGTTGGCTTACTGTACAGTAGCTAAGACAAAAGAGCTCTAGCATGTTGGCAGTGGCCTCAACTCGCCCGTCCATTTGCACTGCTGGGAATCGGATATGTCTGAACAGTTTGTGAATTTTAAATAAATCGCTTAGCTATAAATCGATAGCATTGCTTGTTACAGTGTCTGACTGTAGAGTGTTAATGAATGCAGTTATAGGCCTACAAACATAATTTAAACCTTTCTGTTCAATTTAGCTAGTTCTAAACATATCGTCATTTTCATTTCGGGTAATTTCGTCACCCATGCCGAAATTACCCTACCCTGTGGGTAATTTCGGCATTTGAATGCCTTCACTTCAAATGCTATAGCAGGAATTTGTGAGAGCCGATTCATAGTTTGAAGGCGCCATTTCATAGCAGAGGGTTGTAGCAAACTATGAAAACTTCAGGGGATCTTACAAATGTGACAACATTTTAAATATTCAAGAAATTGCTTAAGGTGCCGAAGTTACCCCATTTTACCCTAATTGTCTCGTCATCATCTATCATTAGCCCATTAGAGTCCACTAGATCAATTCTAGAACTTTTATTATCTGTTTTGAGTATTGATCTTGTAAATGGCCACTGTTTCTTTTAGATTATTATTATATTTTTGACATTCGATTTCATAATAAAGCAACTCGGCTTTCTTTTTCATTGTTTTAAATTTATTCCTGTATATTATGAAATTTTTCCTGTTAGTTTCATTAGGCTGTTTTATAAATTTAAGATATAATTTGTGTTTTTTACAAGAGTTCAAGAGACCACTGGTCTTCCAGGGTTGATTATTTTGGTGTATTTTACTTTTGGTGGGGGAGTATAAGGGGAAAGCTTTATTATATGCATAAAGAACGCACTCATCATAAAGAAAACTTAAAACGTGTAATAAAATTTGCATAGGACTTCGATTAATATAATGACTAATACAGCGCTGCTTAACAAAATAAACAAGATGTTCAAGAGAACAAGAAACGTCCGTTAAATTATGCGAAGAGAGTGAAAATGAATGAAACTAGACTCTAGTTTCATTCTGGGTCTCTAGTTACTAGAGACCCAGAAAGAGTCTGGACAAATGTGTGTTGTATTATAGAGAGAGCCTAACCCTCATCTACCGAGAGAGGTTTTAGAAGGCGCGTATTATCGTAAAGCTATTTAAATTATTATTGTTCTTCTGTAGTCTACTTTGAGTCAAATCAAGACATTTGAATAAACCATAACGTGCGATTGGAAGACAAAATAGTGCAAGAGGAAATGGCACCAAGGCAACAAAAGGCTTGCAGTTAGATGTAAAGCATGTATAAAAGACAAAATGTGAGATATTCAGACATCAATGTCAGGGACATATTTGTAACGCGCGCTTGGTCACGGATAGTCAGCCGCCAGGAGAAGATGCAGTTAGATGTCCATGTGCTTGAAAGCCAAGGAGAAATAGTGACTTTTGAGCCGCTTTTTGAAGGAAGTGAATTTAAGCTACGAAGAGAGAGCAGAAGTCGATTCCATTCCAAGGGGCAGAGGCGTAGAATGCACTCGTGCCCATAACGGTTCTGCATCGGGGCTCAGCTAAAAGACCATGAGGCTACTTGATGATCGTAGGAGTGGCCCCTTGCTCGTGTGAACTCTAGTCAGCCGCGGCTTGTGTGAACTGTGTAATCGAAGTTTTGTCGGTTCTTATTTATCTGTTTACCTCTTTAACTGGATTAATAACACTATTTATACATCTGGATACCGTGATAGTTGAAAAAAAAACTAAGACTCAGTTCTGGTGGATTATTTTAAATTTTTCTCAGACATGTCAACACCTTCTACGTTTGTTTACACCGTTGACATACATGTAATTATGTCTCTTAACACGTGCTCGCTAGCACTTCGTCGGCCAATCCGAAAGACATTGTTTCGTCTCGGTCTATGGCGCCCAACCCGCTCGCCGGTCTGGACGACTACCTCTCCTTCTCCTACGTTCGTCTACACCAGTCCTACGCTAGGCCGGTGTCATGATATAAAGTCTCCCCCGAAACAGAGTCTCCCTCTGGCTGAAATAATGTCTCCCCGGAGACTCTGTATCAAAACAAAGTCTCCCCAATTGAAATAGAATCTCCCCGTCTACGATACAAAGTCTCCCCCTACTAAAAAATCGCCCCTCTATATTTCAGTTGCTTTCCTATATAATTTTAAATGTGATTTAAAATGTACATTTACGTAAAAAATTCTTATGTGTTTACTATTTGAATTTGACATGAAAAACATGAAATGAAATCAGAAAATTATGAAATAAATGTTTTATAAAAGTAAATGTAGAACACCACTAAGATGTCGGACGCTTATGTCAATAAAACGCAATGGATAGGCCTAGATTACACACATTGTTTGTTATAGCCTAATTAACCTTTATTTTCCCACTATGCCTTTTAGGTGAAATTTTGAGATGACCCTTAGATATGTGTTGTATTTTGATGGTATTAAAACAGAAATGATAAACTTTTAGTGATATTTCACATTTAAGGTCATTTTTTGGGATGTTCCAAAAATGGAACGTTGGGTCATTCCCACTAGCATTTTTTTATAATGGCAGTTCAGCATGAATCAACGACACAATATTGGCTCATGCACAATTTATTCAAAACCAGTTTATTTTAAGGTATGCAAACTTTCAAAACAGTTCACTCGAAGTATCTTGAGACACCAGACACATTCTTTGGTAGTGTTTTTCTTCAAAACTTGAAAAAAACGATACTGACTAATAAAAGGAATGTATCCCTATCGCAATGTGTCATGACAACCTTTGACGTGCCTGAGCACTTTTTCACAGGATTTACATTATTGATACTACTGGAACATGCTACTACGTTGTTATCTAACCACTTGACCACCTAATAACAACAATTTTGTCATGATATGTGTATTCAAATGTACCTCTTTCTTGTTTTTCAAACACTTTCTTGTCATTCAGAGTTCCAGTTCGACCATCACGGACGTAATGTCCGTGATGGTCGAACTGGAACAGCACCTCTGAATGACTGCTGCCCCACACCTCAGCTTGGACAGAAGAGTGTGACTAGTAAAGATAATTGGCAAAGTATAGCATGTGATATGGTTTCCTGTGATGAGTTAGGCAAAATTCATGACAACGCGCTCAACAAAAGCGGTTTATGTGGGTCGCCTACTCCTGCAACAATAAATTGTTGCTTGATATGGATGAACATCCTCGGTCAGAGGCAGAGCTGCACCAGATTTTATGCATAGGATATATGAACCTGCTTTTTTTCTTCAGCTGTGTTCATTCTTTTAGCGGTTATATGGATTGTTCCAATTTTTCGTGTTCTAAAGAGAAGAACCATCACTTTCCATTTCAGGGGATCAAAATCTTGTGGTAAATCGGAGGCTCCTGGTAATTTGATTTCTTGTTTTCTGTGTATTTGGTCAAATGTCCCGGTTTAACTCAAGTACCGCTGTTGGCGTGTTCTTTGAGTTACATTCCTATAGGATTATTTACAAACTGTCAGAATATTTCCTTGCCTCTGACTTTCTGTGAGTTTCTTCCATGTAATGTTTTGGCTGCTGTTGCCACTAAGGCTACTGGATGCTCACCTTTGCTTCTTCCACAGAATACATCTGATTCGGTTGCCAGCATGCAACTATCATCCATCACAATTGCCACTGCTTGCTGGAGTGTGTTACAGTGTTGCAGTTATTGCGTTATTTTCTAAAACTCCAATTTAAAATATGTCCTAATTATTATAAAATCAGAGTGAAAAACATGGGCATATTTAGGAGGTTTACGGGGTCACCCCCAAATAAATTGCCGAAATTTTTTCTATGCAATTATATGCGAAATACAAAAAACTGAACTTTTTCGACCATTTCCAATGGAAACCACGAAACTTACCCCCCAAATTTTGTTCCTGGCTACGCCCCTGGTTAAAAATAAATTAAATGAAACATAATATTAAAACAAATTAATGATACATGCAACAATCCAACATTATCTACTGGCAAATTATGAACAGTGAACACAATCACCTCATATTGGAATTTTACTAATGAGAGTGCACCAACGTTCCAAAAATGGAACATGCTTCAAAACTGGTTTTTATCTTCTAGAGTTCTGCTTGTTTTTCAGCAATTTTGATTTTTATCACTGACTATAGATATCAATCAACAAAATGCAATGTGTCTCACCTGTTAAATGATGACACAAATATTTTTTCAACTAATTAAAATATTTTTTCCAAAAATCACAAAATTCGTCAAAATGACACATCTGTAGCACAAAAATAAATTAAGTCAATCAAAAAATTACCACTGTCTTACATTCTCTATTCTTAGATCTTTCATTTGATGTGCAAATATAATAAATTTACCAAGGCAGAATAATTTTTTTTAGCACTACACATTATGTTCCAAAAATGGAACGTTGGTAAAATAAAGGTTAAGGAAATGGCTCTGACCACAAGTAGTCATTTTATTGGTGCTAGTTTCTGAAACGATTCTGTGATCAGTAATCCCTATCCCATTCAATAATTAATGCTGCAGTCCTTTTGCCAGCTAACGCTAATTAGCTTCCCGCTGATTCTTTTAGGGTTAGATGACTTAGATCTACCTACCACTGAAACTGTGTTGGATATTGGTCGTTCAATATCATTAGCGTTAGATATAATATCAGGCCAGCTTATTAGCTATACAAGCTAGGAGTCTGAAACAATGCATTGGAATAACTATACCTGTACTGACTTCCTGATACGAGCTAGCACGTGGTTTCTATGCGATTCTTGATGCAGATTAGGCCTATACCTTCAACTGGTATTAATCAACTGATATGAGCTTGCACTTGATTTTCTGTGAATCTTTTGATGCGGAATAGGCCTACCATTCGTCCATTGATCTGGTTAACATATTCGTTGCTTATTAATGTTAGCATTCACAGAACCACTGAATAAGAGAAGCTAAATCAAACCTATTTAGTGTCGATAGACTAATATCAATTAAAGAAAATAAAGCATTGTAGTCCGTGAAGCAAGTACAGGCTTGAGATCAGTGTGATTCTCCTTACAGATTTCATTTTAGTTATAGTTACAGTTATAGTTAATGGTCTTTTATTTTAGTTATAGTTATAGTTATAGTTAATGATATTTTTTAGTTACAGTTGTAGTTATCGTTAACGAAATCATATTATTTTCGTGAACGAACATTTTCGTTATCGTTATCGTTAACGAGAATCACACTGCTTGAGATAAAGACTACTGAAGCATTTGTTGAACCATGGAATTATTATGCTTTCCCTTGCTTTCCTGGCATTCTTTGATGAAGATTAGGCATTCATAGAACAACTGAATAAGCGAAGCTAAATCAAACCTATTTAGTGTCGATAGGCCAATATCAATTAAAGAAAATAAAGCATTGTAGTCCGTGAAGCCAGTACAGGCTTGAGATGAAGACTACTGAAGCATTTGTTGAACCATGGAGTTATTCGGCTTATAGGCCCTTTCGAATGTTATTTGCTCATGGAGGTAATAAACGCTAGAACTTAGTTGATTCGATTCCTTTATAAGGGCAGACCACCGTAAATTATTCGTGGACGACAATCATCGTCGATATAACGGCGTCGTTAAATAAACTTATTACACACAATTATTCGTAGCTGAAGTTCATTAAATTTTCTGCTTAGACTTAGATGATCTCAACGGATTCAGTATTATAGTTAGTATAGGCCTACATTGGAAGTAGCTTTAAAAAGTACTACTTTGTGAAACAGTGCAAAATTATAGATAAGGCTGAAATATTTTTCATCAACGAAACAACTATTCTCATGGATTCAGCTTCTACTTACGGGTACAATTTTTGTCATCAATCCAGCGTCCATTTTAAATTGACCATACGAAATAATTTACTTAAAGTATGGGATTAGACACAAAGGCCTTAGAATTAATTGACCAGATAAACACCAAACATCCTACAAATAAGCGAATTTATCCATGGTAGGCCTACCCTTGGTATAGAACAACATCCCTATCACCATTCGTCGATGGCCTAACTTGAAATTATTTATGACGACTATGCGTAGGCCTACTCGTCTAAAAAATGCTTAATCATTTAAATCTCTATGTTGCTGATACTCAGTTAAAATTGTTTTTAGTACTCCACTATGCTTATTATTTGCTAAAATTAGTAGGGGAAAGTTGCTAAAGATGGACCAGCGCCTAAGACGAACCTCTCTGTGATTGGCCACAAGGATTGAAACTGGGTTATCACGTGATGGTGTCCTAGCTAGCAGGTCACATGATGGCTGAAACGAAATAATTAGACGTAGGGGCCTACGCTACACGGTAAAACGTTCGAGAAATCAGAAAAAAAAACGAAATTGACATTGCTTGATCTAATAATCGTTTGGGGTAAAAATGACTCAAAAACCGAGCAGGGACCTGCTGGAAAGAATGAAATTCTTTTATAAACTAAGCTTTTCATTTCTTTACAGGTTACCCTGCAAGAAAATCCAATACCGTGACTGTTTAAAAAGTAGCACAAGTTGGAAGTGGATGGATGCAAGTTGCTTAAAGATGAAACATGTGTGGTCCATGTTATGTGACTATAGTCCATCTTAGGCAATTACAGCAAACGTGTGTGCATTGCTGATGTTTTGGTTTGTCTTCAGACATGTTAATTCATGGTGATTATTACTACTGCGATTACTGTACCTGACTGCATTTGTTTATAAAAAAGACAGAGAATATATGGGGGGGGGTCCGGTGGCGCGTTGGATAACATCTGGCGAAGAGTGCGAGAGGTACCGAGTTCGAGCCCCGTTAGGGCGGATTTGCTTTGTAGGCTGCTATTAGCGCCGTGTATTACAGGCTGTCTGTTCTGTTAGTAGTTAACTAGTTAAGATTGTTTCAATTGCATAACATGTAAATGTACAGCGCAGTGCGTTTGTCAGACGCTAAATTAAAGAAAAAGATATTATTATATTTAATATGGACAAAGTGTTAAACCGCAAGATAAGTTGAAAGTGCTTATTTACATTTTAAAATTTTTATTTTGGGATTTAAAAAAATTAGAAAATGATGACAGTTTCATAATTTCCTTTCATTAGGCCTATCTACTAAAGAAAATTACATAATGTGTGCTGTAAAATGTGAGCCCATTTTAGCAGATATGGTTGATGAATAAAGACTGGATGCCCGTCTTTAGCAATACATTTGTTACATGGTTCATCTTTGGCGCCCATGTTATTAAGATGGACCATTTGTGCAATTTTATTTTTTATTTTTTTCTCATCCAAATTATTTAAACGAAAATTATATTATATCTACTTGTATATCAATACCTAATCTATGTATTATCCGCGTAGTATAATTATTTTCTTACAATAGATGGCGAAAAAGAGGGTCATTTTTACGTGGTCCATCTTTAGCAACTTTCCCCTAAATATGGACTATCAGTTCCTTAAAAATGGCAACTATGACAATAAGTGCATAATTGTTGATTAAAACTGGGAACAATAAATTGTTTGAAAATGAAAATTGAAATTGAAATAAAGTCTCCCGGGGGAGACTTTATTTCAACGGGGGATGAAACATTCTCTCCCCCGGAGACTTTGTTTCAGAAAATTATAGTCTCCGGGGGCGAATTTATTCTGAAACAGATCCGCCGGGGGAGAATCTGTTTCGAAATAGAGTCTCCGGGGGGAGACTTTTAGGGGGGAGACTCTGTTACGCGACACCGGCCTTCGACTCGGTCCTCGTAGGTCATCCGCCTCGCTCCACTGAATGTTGGCTCACTGACGAACCAATATGTCTCTGTTGCCGATCTCATCTCGGCTCAGAGTCTGGACGTTCTTGTGGTCACGGAGTCGTGGCATATCTCCTCTCTGGACGTCGCTGTTCGTCGTGCTGCCCCACCTGGCTTCTCGTTCCTCGACCGACCAAGATCGGAGGCGCAGGATCAGGAATCACGGGGTGGATGCATTTAATTCCATGGTTCAACAAATGACTCTGAATTCGCCGTTATCTTGGAGCAATTTGGACTGGCTCAGCATGCGTAATTGCGTATAACTGCAGAGCGATTCGACGTCAGGCTCGGCGCCTCTAAGTAGGTTCCTTGAAGAGCGCTATATAAATTATCGGAATGAATGAATTAATGAATAAGGAGGAATGTAATGCGTTAGTAGTGACTGAAGGTAGGGAGGTGTAACTGGTGCTGATGGATTTGTAGGTCAAGCAGGTAGTCAGACGGAAAAGCATGAAATCAAGGTTTGTTAATGAGCACTGAAGGCTGAAGCAGGTAATTGGAAAGAGATCGTAGGCCTGTGAAGTCAGGGTTTTGATAATGAGGAGAATAAAATCAGTTAATTAGAAAGATAATAGTATGAAGCTAAAAGATCGGTAGCAAGTAACAGATGCAGTTAAACCCAGCAGAAGACTAACTCCGAACGATAGACAATGAAAGAGAAACAGAAAGTTAAATTTATAAATAATAAAAAATATAAAGAAATATACAGTGATCTACGTAACGAACAGTGCTCAATTCGAAGTCCAATAGCATTAAAAACAGAATGAGTGAATTATACTAAGTTATTAATTTTGTTAATTGTTTAGTTTTATTTTAGTTGTGAGTGGGGCATAGAATGACCAAACATTTGACAGATGCACTTTAATTCTAATTAAATAAGTAAAGCAAGATAATTTGCAGTCAATTATAATGTAAATATTAATAAATAAAAGAGAAAGATATTATTAACAGTCAAATATTTGCGTATTAACTATTTCTGGTACTTGTCGGTTTTACGACCACCAAAAATTCTTCATACTTTTCTATTTTACCACAAAAAATTAGGCCTACAGGAATTGTGTTCGCGACAATTAATATCTGTCTTCTAATGACGACACTAACACTAACCCTGACCCTAACCGACCCTCACGACTTCAAGTTTTATAGTCCATATCGGTTACGTTGAGGTTATGCCTCGTTGTTACGCGCCGTGAGGGTCGGTTAGGGTCAGGGTTAGGGTTAGTGTCGTCCATGTTTTCTAATAATAATGTTTTCTAATAACGAAACTTTCAGGTTTATGACGTAATAGATAAGTTCTGACGTAACATAGAATTAAAATAACGTAGAATATGAAGAATTTTAAATTGAGGAATTTTGGTGGTCGTAAAACCGACAAGTACCGATTTTTTTTTAATCTTAGTCGTGTGTCCGATTTTCGTCAACTTTACTCAGACAATAAGAGGAAATGAAAACGTGCATGGAGTGACTAAACTTCGAAGTGAAATCTACGTCCTCTGTCGACCACATTCTTCTCAAAATGTTATTCATGTCCTTGAGGATCGAGTTCCATTTCATCTTCAGAAGACAATCGAAGTAAAAGAGATTACATATCCCGTGGACATTGGATCCAGTTACAAGGGAAATTGTCTCTACGTCACTGACGATAGTGACAAATGCGTCTGGAAGATTACAAGAGAAGCAGATGACCAACACAAAATCATCAAATGGCTGACCACAGATTATCAGCCACGTATTCTGTCAGTGTCCAGTGATGGTCGGTTGTTGATGGTCAATAGGTCATCGTCCATTCTGATGATCTACGGATCAGACGCAGAACTTATTCGATCCATTCAGTTACCAAGAGACATTAAAAACCCTCGTCATGCAGTGGAAACATCCATCGGGAATTTCATCATCCTTCACGTGTGTATGGAAGAGGAGAAGGGAGAGAGTGGGCCAAGTGGGAGAGGAAGGGTAATAAAGTGGGGTGTAAGTGAATTGACCAGCGATGGTCAGATGATCGTCCGTCGTTTTATTCCTTCAAATGAAACACAAGAACTGAATTATCCTGCTTGTCTTTCACTCGATTCAGACGATAGAGTGTTTGTGGTTGACAGAATAAATGACAGAGTCATTCTCTTGGATTCCAATCTTAAATGGAATCGAATTCTTTGTCCAACAAAAGAAACAGAAGAAACGAAGATCCGCAGTCCATGGAGATTGTGTTACGACGAAAAGAAGAAACAACTGATCGTCGGAAGACATAGAGGAGATAGAGTTAATGTTTACACTTTGAGTCGAAATTAAACTGTCTTTTCATCAACAGATTCTGGCAAACAAATATCCTTTCAAACTCATCCATTAATATCTTTTGTTTATCAGATGAAATAATTATTGTCAAATCTCTACTTTACAGAAATCATAGACGTGCAATTCGCATAAAGCGTCATGTCGGTAAGTAAGAAGATTGAAATGGACATGTGTCAATTGGTCGAATATGTTTGCCGTTTGCATGTTGTGAAAGCGCAGAGACGGAATTTAATTAATTAATTAAACCCGCCATCCGTCTCATCCGCAGCTCTGTGCACACCGGATACATTTGCCTCTCTGAATAATATACAAAGGCCTACATAAATTATCTACACCGGCAAACAGAAGAACGTCATGTGTTGACGTCATGTGTTCAAACAGCGTCGACCGTTTTCAACACTGGAGGAATCGAAAGAGTAACTTAGTGTAAGAGATTTCTTTCTAGGTGGGTTCGGTGGCGCCCACAACGGCATTACCACACAACAGCAAAAGATAACATTAGTAGACTATTTTAGCCACTCTTCATGGTCGTCTACATGGTCAAATACATTGTCGAAGACAGTCGATGGACGAATGGGTCGTCTATATGGTCGTCTACATGGTCGTCTACATGGTCGAATACATGGTCAAATACATGGTCGGAGACAGTCGATGGACGAATGGTCGTCTATATGGTCGTCTTCATTGTCGCCTATATGGTCGTCTTCATGGTCGTCTACATGGTCGTCTACATGGTCGTCTACATGGTCGAATACATGGTCAAATACATGGTCGGAGACAGTCGATGGACGAATTGTCGTCTATATGGTCGTCTACATGGTCGTCTACATGGTCGAATACATGGTCAAATACATGGTCGGAGACAGTCGATGGACGAATGGTCGTCTATATGGTCGTCTTCATTGTCGCCTATATGGTCGTCTTCATGGTCGTCTACATGGTCGTCTACATGGTCGAATACATGGTCGAATACATGGTCGAATATATGGTCGAATACATGGTCGAATACATGGTCAAATACATGGTCGGAGACAGTCGATGGACGAATGGTCGTCTATATGGTCGTCTTCATGGTCGTCTACATGGTCGTCTACATGGTCGAATACATGGTCGAATACATGGTCGAATACATGGTCGAATACATGGTCGAATACATGGTCAAATACATGGTCGGAGACAGTCGATGGACGAATGGTCGTCTATATGGTCGTCTTCATTGTCGTCTACATGGTCGAATACATGGTCGAATACATGGTCAAATACATGGTCGGAGACAGTCGATGGACGAATGGTCGTCTATATGGTCGTCTTCATTGTCGCCTATATGGTCGTCTTCATGGTCGTCTACATGGTCGTCTACATGGTCGAATACATGGTCGAATACATGGTCGAATACATGGTCGGAGACAGTCGATGGACGAATGGTCGTCTATATGGTCGTCTTCATTGTCGTCTACATGGTCGAATACATGGTCGAATACATGGTCAAATACATGGTCGGAGACAGTCGATGGACGAATGGTCGTCTATATGGTCGTCTTCATTGTCGCCTATATGGTCGTCTTCATGGTCGTCTACATGGTCGTCTACATGGTCGAATACATGGTCGAATACATGGTCGAATATATGGTCGAATACATGGTCGAATACATGGTCAAATACATGGTCGAATACATGGTCGGAGACAGTCGATGGACGAATGGTCGTCTATATGGTCGTCTTCATTGTCGCCTATATGGTCGTCTTCATGGTCGTCTACATGGTCGTCTACATGGTCGAATACATGGTCGAATACATGGTCGAATATATGGTCGAATACATGGTCGAATACATGGTCAAATACATGGTCGGAGACAGTCGATGGACGAATGGTCGTCTATATGGTCGTCTTCATTGTCGTCTACATGGTCGTCTACATGGTCGAATACATGGTCGAATACATGGTCGAATACATGGTCGAATACATGGTCGAATACATGGTCGAATACATGGTCAAATACATGGTCGGAGACAGTCGATGGACGAATGGTCGTCTATATGGTCGTCTTCATGGTCGTCTACATGGTCGTCTACATGGTCGAATACATGGTCGAATACATGGTCGAATACATGGTCGAATACATGGTCGAATACATGGTCGAATACATGGTCGAATACATGGTCGGAGACAGTCGATGGACGAATGGTCGTCTATATGGTCGTCTTCATTGTCGTCTACATGGTCGAATACATGGTCGAATACATGGTCAAATACATGGTCGGAGACAGTCGATGGACGAATGGTCGTCTATATGGTCGTCTTCATTGTCGCCTATATGGTCGTCTTCATGGTCGTCTACATGGTCGTCTACATGGTCGAATACATGGTCGAATACATGGTCGAATACATGGTCGGAGACAGTCGATGGACGAATGGTCGTCTATATGGTCGTCTTCATTGTCGCCTATATGGTCGTCTTCATTGTCGCCTATATGGTCGTCTACATGGTCGTTGTCACCAACTCTTTTCTTTCTTAGTTGTGACCTACCTCAAGAACTTTCCTTATCTCTACATATAAATTGCTCAACGTCTTCTAACTGTTTAAGAATTAAATTGACACAGTTCTTTGAATGTTTCTTTCTTTCTTTCTTCAAACACAGTTTAATAACAACAACTCAACTCTTGCCTTACAACAACTGTACTACACTGTATTGTTCAAATTTACTGTCATCAGCAGTTTCTAAGTTTGGCGCGCTAACTGCACGTGTAAAACAATCTACCGTCAGCCAATGTTTAGGCTACTTTTAGGCCAAGCGCCCACGAGCCGACAGCGCAACTAAGGCCTAAGACTAAAACGCTTAACAATCGATACACATTATATATATATCAACCTAAAGAACACCTGTGCTCATTATATATGCAAAACATTTGTTCACATTACCTCCTTCCCTTTCTTTGGATTGAGCAAATTAAACTTAAAAATTTGCGAAATCATCATGTACTAAATTATGCAATAAACTTAATACTATACAATATATTAAAATAAACAATCTTATAATCTAGATAAAAACAATCTGCTACAACCAACATTTAATCGTCCTTTTCTTATAATTAACCTCTACATCAAAGTTTGC
>JACEVL010003711.1:5000-14441 GCA_020284085.1 Aporrectodea caliginosa
CTTTCTATCGGGAATCGGGTTTCGCCAGATGAGTGATTCCAATCGAATCCAGATTGTTCGATGCAATGCTTTCTCGTCCTCCGCCGACGCATTCTTTCTCGATACATTCAACCACTCGAAACACTTCCTGATCGCCAACGGACCAGACAGTGCTCTCTTCCAGCTGCATAAGCAAATCAAAAGAGCAAAATAAGTAAATAAATACATATCAATGTTTAGAAGCTTCTGTTATTCAAATAAATAAGATAATAAATACATAATTAGCTAACACTATTTTGAGGTCAGGCTGGTTAAAGCAAAAGAAATGGAAAATTATAATGGAGTTTATACCTAGAAGTACTTTCATTTGAAGAAGAATGCGAAGAAGAATGCGATGAATGCGAAGAAGAACAAGGAGAAGGAGAAGAAGAGCCGTCCTGAGGCATGCTTAGGTTATGAAGTGCTAGCGACTTCATTTTTCCTTCGGCATATGAGGGTGGGTGACTAGTCCTCTCCCTCACCATCTCATCTTCCCACTGACAGTGCTGTCAGTGTACTGATTATAATTTAGCTGAGTTGGCTAGGGTGCAGATGGAACAGAAATCTCGAACCAAATTTCTGACCTGGCTGGGATTTGACCCCTGACCTCTCGACTGACAGTCCACCACCCTAACCTCTACACTATCAAGCACCCCAAAATAAGTACATAAACACATATCAATATTTAGAAGCTTCAGTTATTTAAAATAAATAAGATTGTAAACAACAATAGCTACGATTATTTTAAAGTTCAAGCTGGTTAAAAACACAAATAACTGGAAAATTAGAATGAAAATGTTGGTGTCTATACCTAGAAGTAGCCTACCTCCTTAGCAGGAATGAAGGGCTGACTTGGCAAGCATTCCATGAATCATCAACCATCCAATTGCTAACCAGGCACAAGCAGGCCTTATAATGTTCCTTGGCTTTGTGACCACACCGCCATATATATACACATATATATATATATATATATAGCGCAATAAAAATAAGTATATATATATGCGCAATAAAAATAACAAATATATGTGTGCATTATACAGCGATTCAACAACAAGTTTTAGTGACTTCCGGCGATGTAATGTTCATGTTAAGTCTAAGCATTAGGGTGTGGCGTGGTGGGTAGTGGTGTAATTATCGTGGAATGGTAGTGGTATATTTGCAGCTGTTGTCATAAGTTGAGTATAAGACATGAGTCATTGCTTGATGATCAGACGCAGCAGCAGCTGCAGGAAAGACAGAGACTTAGAAACAAAGAGACACAGACAAATTGAGAGAGACAGACAGACAGAGACAGACAGAGCGAGAGACAGAGAGAGAGAGAGACACAGAGACACAGAGAGACAGAGAGACACAGAGAGGCAGAGAGGCAGAGAGAGACAGAGACAGAGAGACAGAGAGACAGAGAGACAGAGACAGAGAGACAGAGACAGAGAGACAGAGAAAGAGAGAGACAGAGAGACAAAGACAGATTACAGAGAGTTGTACATTGATCTGATTACGGCTTAGTTTTGGTGTATTATTTGATCATTTGCATTGAACATAGTGCGACAGAATTAATAATAATAATAATAATAATAATAATAATAATAATAATAATAATAATAATAATAATAATAATAATAATAATTTATCACTTGCCTATAAAAATTCTCTCGTTTAAACCATTTTTGCGGAAACTCTATAATTAATTATGTATCAACAATTTCAAATCCAAATATATCTCTGTTTTCGAAAAAAATTGGATAATATTTTTAAAAAAAAATAATAATAATAATAATAATAACCCCACGTCTTCGGACATAGTTTTCAGAGCCTGAGGGAATAAAACTACCTCGGACAAAAAAAAAAAAAAAAAAAATAATAATAATAATATGATGACATGGATGAGGGGTAGCCGTTCCAGAATACACCACTTTTATGATTGTAAGACCCTGGGAGAATTAAGTACCTCAGGGCAAAAAATAATAACAATAAAACACAGAGACAAAGACACAAACAACGAGGAGAAACTAAGTAGACATGCTGAGATATATTTCGGTTTACGAGGGAGTGAGAGGGGAGAGAGAGAGAGACAGACATACAGAGAGACAGACAGACAGAGAGACAGACAGAGACAGAGACAGAGAGACAGAGACAGAGAGAGACAGAGAGAGAGGCAGAGAGAGAGAGAGAGAAAGAGAGAGGGGAGAGAGAGACAGAGAGCCAGAGAGAAAGAGAGAGAGAGAGAGAGAGAACACAGCAGACAGACAGAGGTAGACTGAGACACGGACCTGAACAGAGCAAAGATGCCGCAATAGTGAGCGCAGATTAATGTGCACAAATATTGCATGAGTATAGATGAAACACACACAGTTAAGCAAGCTGATAACGAAAGAAACGGTTACAAAGAGTTATACAGAGAGCAACAGACAGACAGAAAGACAGCCAGACAAAGACAGACGGACGGACGATAGATACCTACTGATTTCGCCAGAAACCCAATGGTTCTTACAGACAATACTCAGAAGGTTTTAAGATCTCATTTTCATAGGTAATAAATGTGCATTCCGACATTCGCCATACCAGCGCACCTGCGCTTCTGCGCGCAAGCCGTGCTAAAGCTGCAGTGGTTTGATAGGAACCAACGAAATCGCACGGTATGTCGTAAGATGTGCAACAACTTATGAGCACCAGGAACCCATAATAAAAATTCGGATCTATCCCTCTAGACTACACCTATGGAGTTTAACCCCGATCGAGCTCTGAACCTATAGCCGAAATGCTACCCTCAATCATGAATGTAATAATAATAATAATAATAATAATAATAATAATAATAATAATAATAATAATAATAATAATAATAATAATAATAATAATTATTATTATTATTATTATTATTATTATTTTCTTTATTAATTCAAACCGACAAACGCAGTGTGATTACAGTGTACAGTTATGCAATTGAAATCTTAACTACTAACAGAACAGACAGCCTGCAATACACGGCGCTAATAGCAGCCTACAAAGCATGTCCGCCCTACGGTGGCTCGAACTCGGTACCTCTTGCTCTCTGTGCCAGTAAATCGTAAACAAAATTTGAAATTGATAACTCGCTACATAAAAGCTGACCAGTCCATGTATACGAGATGTGCATCAATTCACAGAGATTGCTTGAGATACCGTACATGGAGAGCATGCTTTGTAGCATTGACAAATTTGATGATATTCCACGTACGATGTAAAATTAAATACCGCACTAATAGCATAGCCATAGCCTATCTCCATGCTAAGTTATAGCATATTGTGTTATATTATTACATGCACCATACCAAACCAATCATAATATACCATGTTAATTTATGTCATGCTCATGATAGCGATCGTCCATAAGTCGTTATAAGTATACTCTCAAGACTTCTACAGCTTCCAAAAAGGTGAAATCGCGGAAACCAGCTTATTCGCAGTATCAATCAAAACAAACTCGATATCGTATTGTATTGTATTAAAACATTTATAAAACGCCTCCAGTAGAGTAAACCATTCAGAGTCGCTCCCAGTGCGCAAGGCCACGAGAGAAGAAATAGGTTTTAAGAAAAGCAAAGGAGGAGCAGGAGTTACCAGCTAGAATTTGTGAGCGAGTAGATGGAGATAGCGCATTCCAAAGGGAGGGACCAATTGAGGTAAAGGACCGGGACTGAGCCACAGTTGTTATAATTATCTAGTATAAGGAACTAGTAAGTCCAATTCTGTTTGAAGAGCGGAGTGGACAATCCGGGGAGGTTGAAAGAGGCCTGAGAAATACATCCGCAAGATATTTCTCGGCAAGACAGATAGGCAGGTATACGTCAAAATCGGTTCCAGGTCAAGATCCAAAGGGTTATGCAGGCAGATAGTCAGACGGATACGGTGGATGGTACTTAGAAAAGAAGCTGCGAGAGAGGTAGGGGAGAGATGGAAACATGGTGAGATTTGTGGAAATGGAGTGTTTGCAGCGTTAAGTGAAAGACTGGGTCAGAGATAACAAGAGATGAGCTTTTGGTCGGTTAGTAGGATGGATCAGATAGTTGTCCGTATTCTGACGGGATTTTATTCCAGAGGTACGGAACAGCTATGGCTATTGAGCGATAACCGAGGTTTATAATTGATGTGGCGACGGAGTGCAGAGAAATGTTAGGGTGGAGAAATGTTAGGGTGGAGAAATGTTAGGGTGGAGAAATGTTAGGGTGGAGAATTGTTAGGGTGGAGAAATGTTAGGGTGGAGAAATGTTAGGGTGGAGAAATGTTAGGGTGGAGAATTGTTAGGGTGGAGAAATGTTAGGGTGGAGAAATGTTAGGGTGGAGAATTGTTAGGAGGGAAGAGGAGTGGGTTGAGCGACGTTGTCGGATTGTGAATAACTAACATAAAAAATATTATAGGAGATCTGGAAGGATTGGAATGCGCTATAGGTAAGTTATTGGGCTTTGTACTCTATTCGCTCAGGTATTTTAAGCCAGTAAAGTGCTTTGCGGCTGGATTATGTTGTGGTGTTTGGGGGTTTTAGTGACGGCACGAGCGAGAACGTTCTCGATAGCTTGAAGGCTGTTTATTTTGGTGGTGTCCATTTTCTGGAACAATTAAAGCAATAGCTTAGCATGGGCTATGGATGAGGCTTTGAAGGCCAGTAAAACGCGCATTCTACGAATGTCACGAATATGCATGAAGCAATAGCGGTAAAGATGGATGATATGATCGAAGAAGATGAAGTGTGAGTCAAAAGTCACAATTAAGTTGCGGACAGAAGCATTTGTAGTAAATGTTGACGTAGAGTCCAGATTAAAGGGAATACATGGATCAGAACTTTCCTTGAGCTGTCACTCAAGCCAATGAGTATAAATTCAGTATTAGACAGGTTCACGCACAGAATATTAGATGCCAGCCAAGCGGAGATTTTGAGATCAGAGAGGGAGAGGATAGAGTAGCTGTTACGGTAAGTTGTATGGGAACGGAAGCCTCACCCTTATAATATTGTGTAATAATGAGACTTTCATAATATAGCTTCATGGCTGAAATGTAACACTTACGCCTCCCGTTGCGCTTATCCCGTTGCCCAGTTCCTCGCCGCTCTGCTACCGACATCTGGCGCGTTGATATCGTGGGAAAGTTCCCTCCTATACTCCGTTTGCGAGGGAAAAGCCGTCCTCCCCTCCCGGGAGATCTTCCACCACCCACCCCCTTGGCCGTGGCTCGCGCGCGCGCGGGAGAGAGGCCTCCTCCTGCTCTTCCCCTTGGCAGTCGTTCCTCGTCAGGGACGATGGTGGTGATGATGATGATGGTGATGATAGTAATGGTGATGATTGCTCGACGGCCTAGCGCTCTCTATTACTCTTCCGTCGTATCTGGGAAACTACACGTCTCTTAGGTCACGGTATGTGAACTATACTACCACTATCCAATTACACAACTATTATAGTCTACTGATGCAGTCATTATAAATAATAGTAATAGTAATAATAAAAATACTTATATTAATTATTATTACTATTTTAATAATAATAATAATAATAATAATAATAATAATAATAATAATAATAATAATAATAATAATAATAATAATAATAATAACAACCACATTTGGATTATATATAATTATTATAAGTTTAAAGAACAATACATTATTCATAATTAAAAGCACTTATACTTACTAGAATCTGATATGTGAATTTTGGTGTTGTTCGCAACTTAACGCCAGTTGACTAACATGATGACGTTGACGATGATGACGATCGTCGATGATGATGATGATGTTGATGATGAAATTGATGATCATGACAGCAAATAATGACAAAGCCATGACACGAGGCGAAGTCAGTGTGATTCTCCTTACAGATTTTATTTTAGTTACAGTTACACTTATAGCTAACGCTTTTTAATTTTAGTTATAGTTACAGTTATAGTTAGTAATATTTTTAGTTATAGTTATAGTCACTGGATTTTTATTTTAGTTACTACTTAATTATAATAAGACGAAATTCCCACGCTTGCGACTGCTCAAGGTCTTTAGAGACGTTTTGACTACAAGATTACTATGACTACATGTACTAATTTTGCGAATTTGCGCTAGTCAACTTCGCTCGCAATCGCTATAGAAACATTTACAAAATGACTAAATTTAATAAAATGCACCACTACCACTGGGTTAATTCACAAATCCGGGGCGAACATAGGCTATCGATGATCAGCTGTAGCGCACTTTCATGTTCTCATGATTGTCGTTATTGCACTTTTTATTTTATTTGTTTTGACGAAAATAACGACTAATTTTCGTTGGTGTTATTTTCGTTATAGCTACAGTTATATTTACTGATATTTTTAGTTATAGTTATAGTTATCCTTAATAAATTCATTTATTTTCGTTACCGTAACGAACATTTTTTTTACCGTTATCGTTAACGAAAATTACACTGGCGACGTAGAATAAGCTTTAGCCGTTTACTTGTCGACACTTGCCTGACTTGATATGATTTGATTTGATGCGGTTTATCGAGCAGATGTTCTTCACGTAAGTTTTCGCTCTCAAAATACTTAGCTGATCGCAGGCTGTAAATGGATTCAACGGATGGATGGATGGATGGATGGATGGATGGATGATGGATGGATGGATGGATGGATGGATGGATGGATGGATGGATGGATGGATGGATGGATGGATGGATGGTGGGTGGGTGGATGGATGGATGGATGGATGGATGGGTGGATGGATGGATGGATGAATGAATAGATGGATGAGGCGTCAATGTCAAGTGATTTATGCCAGTATGGTAACCCAGATTTTGCTTTTAATTGCAATCTGTAATAACGTCACTGTTAGCCTGTTAAACTTAAAATTTAATTATCAAAACATTTTAAGCAGTTTCCAATTGAATTTTTAAAAGGTTCAGCAATTTATAATAATAATAATAATAACAACAATATAATAAAATAATGGTAATCGTAATCTAGATTTATAAAAACAGAGGCGCTTCCCGTCCTAGAGCAGTGTCTTCAAGTTCAAATAATAATGATGATAATAATCATTTAGTCATGATAGATTTGTGACTAATCCTTTATGTTGTTAAGTTATACTTGTTATGCTGGGAACAATAAATTGAATTGAATTGAATAATAACAATAATAATAATAATAATAATAATAATAATAATAATAATAATAATAATAATAATAATAATAATAATAATAATAATAATAATAATACTTGAAATATGTGCTTATGCAAAGAACGCTAACAAGTAACTAGTATACCTACTATTACCTAGTCTACCTGAAATGTTACATTTAACCAAAATGTTCGCAGGTTAATTGTAATTATGTAAAATTAATGATCGAACTGTAGCTTTCTGCTCTTAGCCAGAATTGCTAGAATATGGTTTAGAGCGCCCAGTGGCGTAACGAAAGGTTTCAGCGCCCAGGGGTAAGAGTTGATGACTGCGCCCCTTTTTAATTTTCTTGTTGGCTTTTAATCGTTCTTGTCATAGTACTGTGCACAACTGAAAGCAAATTTTGCGCCGCATGGTACTGCGCCCAGGGGCGGTTGACCTCCTCTGCCCCCATTTCGTTACGCCACTGGGAGCGCCACAATCTGATGCCTAAGGCAATCGATATTAAGATGATGTTTGAGTGGTTTCTCTTCGACTTCTGTGCGTCAATGTGTGAGGTGGAAAGGAGAGATACAAACGGACAGAGATATACACCGATGCACACAGACAGACAGACAGACACACACAATCACATAAACACACAGATACGCAGAGATATAAAGCTAAGTATAACAACTCACAACGGGAGATATAAATTAGCAACAGAGACAGACAAAGTAGGCTAATAAATGCACTTTGAAGTAGAAATCCATATGGACGAAAATAAATTAAAAACTATTATCCATTATATAATGGCCATATATTTTTTCACGATATATATAGATGTATATATATATTTATATAACTAATTATAGTACATAATTACGCTTTGTCCGATTACTCATCCAACCATGCCTGGACTATTTGTTATTCAATACTCTGTTCTCGGGGTCTCCGTTATGCCTCCCCAGGCCGTATACAGTCGGTGCTGGGTATGGCTGATCATCTCGTTCTTCCACTTCCATTAAGATCTCCAGTTACAGATTGTAGTATTTGTTTGGTTATTTTTTCAGTTCGTGTCCTGTTTAAGCTTGATGTCACTGTACACAAGACGCTTCTTGATTTAGCAGTGAACAACCGGGCTGACTTTCTTGCATTCGATTGAAGCTTAGTATCACCATAACAAATCAGCTTCCTCCATCCAGCACTTTGCCCTATCCGACAACGAAAGATTCTGTTTCAACTGCCTTTTCGCGCACTGGTCCACATCAATTTCATCCATCTATTTCATCCATAGAGAGTGAATTCGTATTTATGCCAAGATGTTTACCTGGCATTTCATCCTAACCGACAAAGAAAGATTCTGTGTTCCCTGCCTTTTCGTGTAACTGGTCCACATCTATTTCAGCCGTAGAACGTGAATTCGTGACTTAAGGCTTTAATATTCGTAAATATTCGTAAATATTAAGGCATTTTTAATATTCGTAAATATTCGTAAATATTCGATGATGACGTCATTGTTTCCGTTTTGTTAACGAACTAATATTTTAAGACTACTAATTTAAGAATATCATGAGTAGTGTAACTACTATAATTACTGGCCCACTTCATCAGGAACGACTATAATTACTGGCCCACTTCATCAGGAACGACTATAATTACTGGCCCACTTCATCAGGAACGACTATAATTACTGGCCCACTTCATCAAGAACTACTATAATCACTGGCCCACTTCATCAGGAACGAATATAAGTTTAACTCAAAGGTCAATCGATGACATCAGCCAGAAACAGACAACCTCTAAAGCGGTGGGAGGGGCATTTCAAGGTTCGATCTTGGTAGGGCCAGTGCCACACACACACACACACACACACACACACACACACACACACACACACACACACACACACACACACACACACACACACTCTATATGCTCTCTAGCATTGATTATTTAGCTCTTACATTGTGTTTTTGAGGCTTACTAGATTTTACTCTTATACAACAAGACCATGCATTTAGCTGGAATTATAGAATAAGGGACTTATCTAGAGTTTAATAGAGTTACATTGTTTTCAATAGGGTTCACATAAGCATGTGTTTAGTGAGTTCACACGCACTGAAAAGCCCTTGTATTTAGCTTGAATTATAGAAAAAAGGGTGGAAATAGAGCGATCAAGCCGTTTTTTCACTTCTCAGCATGTATTATGTTCACTAAACACTTTTGCGTAACGTGCTTTTACAATTAGGTATGCCTCAAACTATACTATCTAGAATTATCAAGTGTCTTAAATTTAAAGTCAGCAACTTGGGTTTTTAACTC
>JACEVL010003712.1:0-11203 GCA_020284085.1 Aporrectodea caliginosa
TAACATAGAATACATTATATTAGATTACATTAGATTAGGTTAGCTATATAGAAGCCATTAGATTAAATTAGCCATACAAATCTTTAGATTAGATTGGCTCATTATAGACTACATCTCATTAGTTGAGATAATCGCTTAAACTCTTCGTCTAAAGACCCTTAAAACAGTGACGCTCTTCCATGGGGTGGAATATAATTTTATATTGATGGACGGTTGATACAACGTCTGCATCATAAGTCTTGGACTTCCTTCCTCCTGTCTTCAGGTAGTTCTTGTTTGCTCTCTTTCTGCTTCCCGTTGACGCTCTCATCCGTAACGATCGCATCTCTCTTCCTGTAGGCAGCCATCCGTAACTGTAGACATGGTCAACATCTCCGATCATCATCATGTGGATGGATCGCACTTAAAACGGTAAACATCCTACTTGTCCAACCGTTTCAAGACGAATGGGCTGCTGTCCAGACAAGTCCTTCACTTATCAGTATCTGTCTGTATCTGTCTTTCCATCTGTCTGTCTATCTGTCTGTCTCTCTCTGAATGCCTGTCTGTCTGTCCATCTGAATGCCTGTCTGTCTGTCTATCGGTGTGTCCGTCTGTCTGTCTGTCTATCGGTGTGTCCGTCTGTCTGTCTGTCTGTCTGTCTGTCTGTCCATCTGAATGCCTGTCTGTCTGTCTATCGGTGTGTCCGTCTGTCTGTCTGTCTATCGGTGTGTCCGTCTGTCTGTCTGTCTATCGGTGTGTCCGTCTGTCTGTCTGTCTGTCTGTCTGTCCATCTGAATGCCTGTCTGTCTGTCTATCGGTGTGTCCGTCTGTCTGTCTGTCTATCGGTGTGTCCGTCTGTCTGTCTGTCTGTCTGTCTGTCCATCTGAATGCCTGTCTGTCTGTCTATCGGTGTGTCCGTCTGTCTGTCTGTCTATCGGTGTGTCCGTCTGTCTGTCTGTCTATCGGTGTGTCCGTCTGTCTGTCTGTCTGTCTGTCTGTCTGTCCATCTGAATGCCTGTCTGTCTGTCTATCGGTGTGTCCGTCTGTCTGTCTGTCTATCGGTGTGTCCGTCTGTCTGTCTGTCTATCGGTGTGTCCGTCTGTCTGTCTGTCTGTCTGTCTGTCTGTCCATCTGAATGCCTGTCTGTCTGTCTATCGGTGTGTCCGTCTGTCTGTCTGTCTATCGGTGTGTCCGTCTGTCTGTCTGTCTATCGGTGTGTCCGTCTGTCTATCTGTCTGTCTGTCTGTCTGTCCATCTGAATGCCTGTCTGTCTGTATATCGGTGTGTCCGTCTGTCTATCTGTCTGTCTGTCCGTCTGTCTATCTGTCTGTCTGTCTGTCTGTCCATCTGAATGCCTGTCTGTCTGTATATCGGTGTGTCCGTCTGTCTATCTGTCTGTCTGTCCGTCGGTCTATCTGTCTGTCTGTCTGTCTGTCCATCTGAATGCCTGTCTGTCTGTATATCGGTGTGTCCGTCTGTCTATCTGTCTGTCTGTCCGTCTGTCTATCTGTCTGTCTGTCTGTCTGTCCATCTGAATGCCTGTCTGTCTGTATATCGGTGTGTCCGTCTGTCTATCTGTCTGTCTGTCCGTCTGTCTATCTGTCTGTCTGTCTGTCTGTCCATCTGAATGCCTGTCTGTCTGTATATCGGTGTGTCCGTCTGTCTATCTGTCTGTCTGTCCGTCTGTCTATCTGTCTGTCTGTCTGTCTGTCCATCTGAATGCCTGTCTGTCTGTATATCGGTGTGTCCGTCTGTCTATCTGTCTGTCTGTCCGTCTGTCTATCTGTCTGTCTGTCTGTCTGTCCATCTGAATGCCTGTCTGTCTGTATATCGGTGTGTCCGTCTGTCTATCTGTCTGTCTGTCCGTCTGTCTATCTGTCTGTCTGTCTGTCTGTCCATCTGAATGCCTGTCTGTCTGTATATCGGTGTGTCCGTCTGTCTATCTGTCTGTCTGTCCGTCTGTCTATCTGTCTGTCTGTCTGTCTGTCCATCTGAATGCCTGTCTGTCTGTATATCGGTGTGTCCGTCTGTCTATCTGTCTGTCTGTCCGTCTGTCTATCTGTCTGTCTGTCTGTCTGTCCATCTGAATGCCTGTCTGTCTGTATATCGGTGTGTCCGTCTGTCTGTCTGTCTATCGGTGTGTCCGTCTGTCTGTCTGTCTGTCTGTCTGTCTGTCCATCTGAATGCCTGTCTGTCTGTCTATCGGTGTGTCCGTCTGTCTGTCTGTCTATCGGTGTGTCCGTCTGTCTGTCTGTCTATCGGTGTGTCCGTCTGTCTATCTGTCTGTCTGTCTGTCTGTCCATCTGAATGCCTGTCTGTCTGTATATCGGTGTGTCCGTCTGTCTATCTGTCTGTCTGTCCGTCTGTCTATCTGTCTGTCTGTCTGTCTGTCCATCTGAATGCCTGTCTGTCTGTATATCGGTGTGTCCGTCTGTCTATCTGTCTGTCTGTCCGTCTGTCTATCTGTCTGTCTGTCTGTCTGTCCATCTGAATGCCTGTCTGTCTGTATATCGGTGTGTCCGTCTGTCTATCTGTCTGTCTGTCCGTCTGTCTATCTGTCTGTCTGTCTGTCTGTCCATCTGAATGCCTGTCTGTCTGTATATCGGTGTGTCCGTCTGTCTATCTGTCTGTCTGTCCGTCTGTCTATCTGTCTGTCTGTCTGTCTGTCCATCTGAATGCCTGTCTGTCTGTATATCGGTGTGTCCGTCTGTCTATCTGTCTGTCTGTCCGTCTGTCTATCTGTCTGTCTGTCTGTCTGTCCATCTGAATGCCTGTCTGTCTGTATATCGGTGTGTCCGTCTGTCTATCTGTCTGTCTGTCCGTCTGTCTATCTGTCTGTCTGTCTGTCTGTCCATCTGAATGCCTGTCTGTCTGTATATCGGTGTGTCCGTCTGTCTATCTGTCTGTCTGTCCGTCTGTCTATCTGTCTGTCTGTCTGTCTGTCCATCTGAATGCCTGTCTGTCTGTATATCGGTGTGTCCGTCTGTCTATCTGTCTGTCTGTCCGTCTGTCTATCTGTCTGTCTGTCTGTCTGTCCATCTGAATGCCTGTCTGTCTGTATATCGGTGTGTCCGTCTGTCTATCTGTCTGTCTGTCCGTCTGTCTATCTGTCTGTCTGTCTGTCTGTCCATCTGAATGCCTGTCTGTCTGTATATCGGTGTGTCCGTCTGTCTATCTGTCTGTCTGTCCGTCTGTCTATCTGTCTGTCTGTCTGTCTGTCCATCTGAATGCCTGTCTGTCTGTATATCGGTGTGTCCGTCTGTCTATCTGTCTGTCTGTCCGTCTGTCTATCTGTCTGTCTGTCTGTCTGTCCATCTGAATGCCTGTCTGTCTGTATATCGGTGTGTCCGTCTGTCTATCTGTCTGTCTGTCCGTCTGTCTATCTGTCTGTCTGTCTGTCTGTCCATCTGAATGCCTGTCTGTCTGTATATCGGTGTGTCCGTCTGTCTATCTGTCTGTCTGTCCGTCTGTCTATCTGTCTGTCTGTCTGTCTGTCCATCTGAATGCCTGTCTGTCTGTATATCGGTGTGTCCGTCTGTCTATCTGTCTGTCTGTCCGTCTGTCTATCTGTCTGTCTGTCTGTCTGTCCATCTGAATGCCTGTCTGTCTGTATATCGGTGTGTCCGTCTGTCTATCTGTCTGTCTGTCCGTCTGTCTATCTGTCTGTCTGTCTGTCTGTCCATCTGAATGCCTGTCTGTCTGTATATCGGTGTGTCCGTCTGTCTATCTGTCTGTCTGTCCGTCTGTCTATCTGTCTGTCTGTCTGTCTGTCCATCTGAATGCCTGTCTGTCTGTATATCGGTGTGTCCGTCTGTCCATCTGTCTATCTGTAAGTATACCTTTCTGTCCATCAGCCTCTATTATCATATCTGTGTGCATCTCCCTGTGAAACTGTCTAATTGTCTGTCTCACTGGCTGTCTGTGTAATCGGCCTGTCTGTCTTTCTACCTGTCTGTGCTCATACATATGAGCGTCTGTCTCTATGTCTGTCTGTATTTCTGTCTGTTTGTCTATCTGTCTATCTGTGCATCTGTCCGTCTGTTTGTCTGTTCATCTGCCTGCCTGTCTGTCCGTCTGTCTGTCTGTATGTACGTCTGCTTCTCTGTTTGTCTTTCTCTGCGTCTGTCTGTCTGTCTTTCTGCGTGTCTGTCTTCCTGTCCGTCTGTCCGTCGACAGAAGAGATAGCAAAGCTGTTGATCGACCTATCGACCTGACGTCACTTGCCAGTGATCGATCGAAGGCCATTTGATTCCTTGGGTCCTTGGGCTGCAAAGATAACTGGGGGAGGGGTGGGGTCTTGTTCCGCCGCAGATCGATCGATCACCCTCAGTAAACTCGTACCCAGCGTCCTCCTTTCGGAAACAAAATCCAGGCCGACAGACTAAGACGACACATGAGGTCGAACGGCTCAGATCGATTCAAACCCAGTGATTTCTGTAGCAAAGTTCTGTAGTAAAGTAGCGCCTTTTCCATAATGTAAAGTAGCGCCTTAATTTCCATAATGCGCCTTTTCCATAATGCACATGACATCAGTCGATGACTCGATGGTCGTCGTAGCTGAAAATTAGAATCGGCTGAAAAAAACGGGTTGAAGTTTCAAAGGCCACAGAAGTTTGTAGCAGTCATACGAATGCGCTGTATAAATTGAGGAAATTCTTCATGGACCCGATGCGATAAGTGTTTAATGTCGCGCAGAGGTGATCAACTGCACGGGGCATGTGTAGCATATTAGTGTTTTGAAAAGATGTAATGTAATGTAATGACGACAATTTCTATAGCATCGTCAGTAGCAAGCTACTTCTACATGTAGGATGCTTTACACACAGACACACACCCACACGCACACGCGCGCACACATACACGCATACACGCACACACCCACATACACGCTGTACTGGGCCTTCTGTTCTGCTTGTGTTAAAGAGACAATTTTCTAAACATCCACTTGTGTTTTGTGGATAACACATAAATGACGTGTAAATAAAGTGTCAGACATAATCGCCTGTGAATAAGCTGGTTCCCGCGACTTCGCTTTTTTGGCTGTTTGGGCGCTGTAGAAATTTCGTGATTATACGATCTACAAAGAGAACGACCCTTGTGTTTTCTATGCCTCAGGCCACGTTTATACCACGTACTGCTGGTTTACTATTTTTTGTAAGGTCGGGCGGAATATAATAGGCAAGCGATGGAAAACCTAACGCTGAATGATAAACTCTTGCTCAATTTCGTTCTCGTCACACCGATTTCAAACGCCGTCAATGTCAATGTCAAAGATAACCCAGCCATTGCCGTGTGGTAATCGTTGAATTTCTACAAAACCCATAGAGGCAAATGCGCGGGAATCAGGTCATTCACCAGAACAAACGTGGCGATAAACGTATGGTCAGGTTCGATGCCTAGTTGAAGTAAAAAGCCAGACAGACAGACAGACAGGCAGACAGATAAGGAGACAGACAGACAGACAGAGAAACAGGCTGATCGAAAGACAGGCAGACAGACAGGAAGACAGGCAGATAGGTAAGCATTTAGTATATATATATATATACAGCCAGATAGATACAGACAGACAGATACAGACAGACAAATACAGACAGACAAATATACAGACAGAAAGACAGACAGGCAAGTAGTTGGACAGACAGACAAGGAGACAGACAACAGGCAGAAAGAAAAACAGGCATACAAACAGACAGATAGACCGAAAGACAAGCAGACATAGATAGGCAGACAGTCAAGCAGACAGACGGACAGACAGGCAGGCAGACAGACAGACAGACAGACAGACAGACAGCTGCCGCCTAAGGACGATAGAAACTATATGCCGCGTGCAGGCCTACTCAATAGACTATAGAAAATATAAACCCATGACACCCAAACATTTGATAGAAATGAACACTTTAAATTCCTTAGATTTTCATTACCTGTACCTGTTTGCGGTTTGACGTTTAGTTTTTCTCAATAAACGAATTGATGGAATTTATCAGTATAGACTATAGAGCGACAAAAACGTGGAGAAGACGAACCTATGCCTGGCCCCAGCGGCGCCGCCAGGATTTTAACTGTGTACGCACAATAACCCGGAGACGACACGTAGGCCGAGGCCCGGGGACGAAGGTCAGTGGAGGGATACGATGAACGGGCGTCCGAAGGACGATCGCTGTAGCCTGCAGCGCCGAGCAGGGGAGGGGTTTGGGGAGGGGGATGTGCCCCTGCTCACTTAAAACTTTTTGAATTTCCACACTGTAATTTTAAGCAGATATCGGAACAAAATTGCTTCATCATTTCAATGCTTGTTGGAACCAGATGTCACTCGTTGCTAAGATGTAGTTTGAGTCGCGTTTGACTGCAGACAATACTAGCAAACCAGACACTTATTGAATTTAATATAAAAACTAGAAAATACGTTCAATTTCTAAGAGCGCTATAAGCCTTAAGGTAAACATATTGCTGACCAGACATAATTAGCATAAATAGTTTATAAATGGTACACAATCCAAACGAGAAGGATTCAACTACCGAATCGTGAAGCCATGAGGTAGGGCCTAACGATGTAGTTTTACTAAATGTTCAAGGAACACAACATTTTGAAATTTGATATCTTGAAATTTGACAGATAGCACTCGAGAGAAGCCATTTAGGTATACAAATATAATATTTGTACACATATCATTTCAACAGTAGATTATACTCATTATTAGGCCTATATGATAGTATCATATTTTATAATAGTAAATAATGTCATTATACCATATAATATCAATAGATTATTTTTTAAGTCGATAGATTATTTTCTAATTCGATAGACTTATTTTCTAAGTCGATAGACTAATTTTATAAGTCGATAGTCATATTTTCTAAATATTTTCTAAGTCAATATTTTCTAAGTCATGTTTTCTAAATATTTTCTAAGTCATATTTTCTAATTATTTTCTAAGTCATAAGAAAATATGACTTAGAAAATAACTTTAGAAAATATGACTTAGAAAATAATTATTAAGAAAAGACTTAGAAAATAATTAGAAAAATTACTTGGAAAATATGACTTAGAAAATAATTAGAAAATATGACTTAGAAAATAATTAGAAAATATGACTTAGAAAATAATTAGAAAATATGACTTAGAAAATAATTAGAAAATATGACTTAGAAAATAATTAGAAAATATGACTTAGAAAATAATTAGAAAATATGACTTAGAAAATAATTAGAAAATATGACTTAGAAAATAATTAGAAAATATGACTTAGAAAATAATTATAAAATATGACTTAGAAAATAATTATAAAATATGACTTAGAAAATAATTAGAAAATATGACTTAGAAAATAATTAGAAAATATGACTTAGAAAATAATTAGTAAATATGACTTAGAAAATAATTAGAAAATATGACTTAGAAATTAATTAGAAAAGTCATGATTTATAATTATTTTCTAAGTCATATTTTCTAATTATTTTCAAAGTCGATAGACTATTTTCTAATTATTTTCTAAGTCGACTTAGAAAAATAATCTAAGTCGATTGATTTTCATAGGCCTTTTGGAAAAATTATCGGAAACGACCTGTTGTAAATAATGACGTTACTGACGTTGTTTGCGCTACTATGCTTTGTAAGTTAGTATAGTTTTCTTAGCCTACTACAACTAATTCACTAAATGCAATCTTCGAAAATTTCTCAGCGCCCACAAAACCCTTAGTCTTTCTTAATACCCCATTATTAAGTCTTCATTGCACACCCCAACTCCAAGTGGATCAATGACTCAGTCTTTTTCTACAATTCTCATAGGCCTACTAGAGAACAGTAGCCTAAGGTACGGGGAGAAGTGAGATCTGTTGGACAAAGGTCGGAGGATAGGCTAGTTTGTTTTTAATTGCTCGCGGAGGCCAATAATGAGGAATTCTGTTTTTGAACGGTTAAGATATAGTAGGTTAGCGGTCATCCAGGCTGAAATCTGAGTGATGATGTTGAGGTAAGTGATTTAGGGGTGTAGGACATTGTCCCCCCTGGACATTGTCCCCGGACATTGTCCCCCCCTGGACATTGTCCCCCCTGGACATTGTCCCCAGGGTAGGACATTATCCCCCCCAGTCTAAGAAATAATCGTATAATATTCTTGCGGAAATATGTATATGTATATGTGTATATATTTTGTATATGTATGTGTAAGTATACATAAATATGCATATATATATAAGTATATACATATTTACATATGTATATATATATGGATATATATATATTTGCATGCATATATACTTATATATATGTATATATGTGTATGTAATACTATGTATCTATATGTATATGTATGTATGTACTGTATATGTATATAGATAAATGTGTATATGTACAGGTATATGTACATTATATGTATATATGAATATATACTTATGTATATATATGTATATATATGTATATATACATATATATGTATATGTATGTGTGCATATATTTTTGTATATGTAAGTGTAAGTATACATTTATATGTATATATATATATATATATATATATATATAAGTATATACATGCCTACATATGTATATATATATGGATATATATATATTTGCATATGTAAATATGTTTGTATATATATGTATTTATATATATACACATATATATACATATTTGGATCTAAGTATATATATGTATATATATGTGTGCATATGCATATATACATATATATGTATATATATGTATCTATATATATGTAAAAATATATATATATGGTTTCTCAGTGAGTTGTGACGTTTCGAAGTAGGCCTATATTGCAACAAAAAAGTATTTGGCGTCCGGGTGCATGAACCCCACATAGTATGCGGTGGTTTAAGGGTTAAGTTTAGGCCTACACCTGAATGAAATAACCAACAAAAACGGCAATTAAGGTTTATCAATGACATGCAGACTATAGGCTATTTACACAGAGGTGAGGGGGGATAATGTCCAGGGGGATAATGTCCTACGCAAAATCAGGGGGGGATTTTGTCCGAGGGGACAATGTCGGGGGGACAATGTCAGGGGGACAATGTCCGGGTGTAAGTGATTTAGTGCACCTGGAAGGGAGTGAGGCATAGAACGAGTATGCGAATATTACGAATATTAAGATTTTTAGAAATTGACTAATATTGACGAATATTAAAACTGGCCAACGAATATTAATTTTTAGTTTTTTTAATTCTTCAACATCCGGGATTAATTTTTTTAAATCATTGCCAAAAATATGCATAAGAACAGTTAGGCCTACATATTACAGTTACTCAGCCAAGTATAGACCTATATGGTGGGTAAAATCATTCTTGACATTATATTGAACGGCGTGGCTAGGTATTTGGGCGCCAATACCAACAATAGAGATTTCACTTTTTTCATTTGCAATTTTTCACTTCTTAGCCTTTCAGCGCTGTACGCATTTGCGTAAGTGCGTACCCTGCCTAACGGCGTGTTACCCCAGTGTCTTCAACTCTCTCTCTCTCTCTCTCTCTCTCTCTCTCTCTCTCTCTCTCTCTCTCTCTCTCTCTCTCTCTCTCTGTCTCTCTACCTCTCTGTCTGTCTGTCTGTCTCTCTGTCTCTCTCTCTGTCTCTCTCTCTGTCTGTCTGTCTGTCTGTCTGTCTGTCTGTCTGTCTGTCTGTCTCTCTCTCTCTCTCTCTCTCTCTACCTCTCTACCTCTCTGTCTCTCTCTGTCTCTCTCTCTGTCTCTCTCTGATGCTCTCTCTGTCTCTCTCTCTCTCTCTCTCTCTCTCTCTCTCTCTCTCTCTCTCTCTCTCTCACACACACACACGCATACATAAACGCATACGCACGCTGCTGCACGCACACTAGCACACATACACACACTCATAACTCATACATGCACGCACACACAAACACTCGCACATACACACATTCACACACCCAAACATACACACACGCTCACACATACACACGTAGGCATGCACGCGCGCGTGCACACATATGCACGCGAACACGCACACGACTATATTTTCTATATATTTGTATTAGCAAGGCAGTTTATAGTTGCATGGCTATTGCTTCAATGGCTTGATACTTTACTCGTTATGGACGTCGTTATGGTACACCGTGTTCCCATAAAAAAGATGGATCTCCCTATAAGTAGAGGTACACAAGGTCGTAAATTGTCGTGTCTTGTACTCTAAATCAGGTTATAGTTTTGTTTGCTATTCTGCCAGTCATGCGAAGAGGTCAGTGACTGACCCAAGACAAATTAATCAAGATTTAATTAAGCTGTTGCTAATCAACTTTGTTTGTTTGCACGACAACGCCATATATATTGCACCTGATCTAAGCGACCCCTGCAGCTTCTTCGTTTTGTTTATAACCCTACAAACAAGCATTTGAATGCATTCTTGCATGCATTAACACGCATACAGTGCTTTTTCTATAATGAAAAAGTTCCGGAACTAAACAAAATCAGACTTATTTGAACGACGTCAAATGAAATCTGAGGCACGATGTATAGATGGACGGTGGATGGTCATAGGGGCATCTTTGCTAATATTTTTTATTTTTTATTATCAATTTCAATAAACACTGAAAACACTTAAATTAAGTTAACGTAACTAAATAATTTTTTATTAAAATTTTTTAATTAACTAAATAGATTTTCAAAAATTGAAAAAGTTCCCGGAATGCCGTTCCGGAGCGTTCTGTCTGAAAAAGCACTGCGACATAGGCCTATATAAGAAATAGGCTAAATGCACATGGCCTATATACACTAATACAATACTTCTGTACTTGATATTTACGTTCTTTACAAAGTTCAGAAGAGCACACACAACAGTCCGACACAGTATCGATGGCGCTGGGCAATTGTGTGTAAAGGACTGCTCATGGTCGCTTATACGGTGACGGCCTGAATGGATGGTCGAACCCGGACTCACTGAGTGCAGGCTATACTATGTTGGCCTATATGCATAAGTGGCTACCGGGCCACGTATACATAGTCTATAATATTATAGGCTACAGGTTTATACGTGCATACGTACGTACATACGTTCGTAAATGCATACACAGACACACACACATGCATGAAAATACAAAGTTACAAACATACATATAATATGCACCATCATAAATTTCTTCTGAGAAATAAATGAGTACCTGAGGATCGATTTGACCCTATAATACTTCCCACATGTTACATGAGCTATCTTTCGATTTTATGAACAAAGTGTAATATATATACCTTGTTTAAAAAATTTTT
>JACEVL010003713.1:0-11127 GCA_020284085.1 Aporrectodea caliginosa
GCTTTGAATAGCCATTTTGAACTTTATGGTCTATGTAAATTTAAATATAGTACATTATAAGAACTTGACTCGAAGTGTATCTGCTCATTGTGCTCAAGCTCAATATTTTTTATTACAATTACAAGCACTTTGCATTACATTCACAGACTGCACATTAATGTAGTAATATAATTATGACCATGTCCAATAGAACCCTACGATTCCCCTCCCCCCATTGTTACCTGGCTACGCTACTGCCCATGGATACGTTAGCATGATCGTACGATGTCACAACCAAATCGTCGATACATTTCGAAGTCATTGAAATGAAGAAAAGTGAGTTCTTTTCAAAATTTGCTACGATCTTAACTGCTTGGTGTTTGATGCGAATCGTCTTTCATGGAGCATTCATATTGCATTGACGGATAACGTGCACTAAAGAGCTCTCAGGACATCTGCGCGGTGCTTGGAAATGATCGTCTGCTCTGGACCGAACGATCAAACGTCAGCATTTACTTCGAATTTCTTCCTGATCTTCTTCTTCACGTTCTCTGCCCTCAGGCAGGTTCATATGTCCAACGACGCAATTTTTCTCTGTTCTCTGCTTCTCTTTTCAGTCCGCTGTATCCCTCCTCTGCCAACATTCAGTCCAGTAGCATTGTTCTTGGCCTACCTCTCATCTTTTCCCCCTCCATTCTGTCCTCAATGATGTCTCTTAGTAGGGTGTCGCTCCTTAAGATGTGTCCTATCCATTTCTTCTGCCGCCCCCGTATAGTGCCTATCAGTGATCTTCTTTCTTCCACCAGCTGTAGGATTTCCTCATTCGTTCTTCGCTCCACCCAGCTGATTTTCTCCATTCTGCGCCATATCCACATCTCAAAGGCCTCCAGTCGTTTTATGTCTTCTTGCCTCATTGTCCATGTCTCAGAGCCGTATATATGACAACACTCCACACTAGCGTCTTTACCATTCTCTTCTTCAGCTTCCTGTTTAGACCGCCTCTGAGGAGCTCCCCCTTCTTCCTGATAGCCTATACTATTTTAGGGATAGAAATCTCTAATGGTATTATACCTCATATGCTGTTAAGTGTGTCCAGGCGTATAGGCGTATAAATTAGGCCTATGTTAAAGTTGATTTTAAAATGAACACCACCCAAACAAAACGTGTTACACTGTTAAGCTTCCTTATCCAGGTATCGCAATAACTTCGTATCGCCGCCTTTTTCATTATCGCAGCGAGCATCGCGATAGTTTTATATCTTGAGATCGCACGTGTAGCCTATCGCCGATACATTTTAGCCTGAAAATCACCGATACTAGCTAGGCACAGGTAAATATTACTGCTTGACAAGACCATTTTGTGTGTGTGTGCATTTGCGAGGTCTTAAGTTCATGCGGAGGAAATCTGATCGTTACCCTTAAGTGCTTAGGTAAACACAGTGATCCAGTCGTAAACAAATAAGGACAGGAGCGCCGACTTCCAGGCGCCATGTTGATCTGGAAATGTTTTGCCGGTTCAAATCGTTTGCGGTCGTAAAAGAAAGACCCGGAACGCCGTTCCGGTACGTTCCGGTTCAAACCGATCCCTGTACCGTAAACAGCTAATATTTAAACTTACAGCCTATAGACGATAATGATGTTATGAATTGCGTGTATGTATGTGTGTGCTGGTATATGAGTGCAATTAGAATTCAATCTACTTCAGTTCAGGATAAAAAAGAATGCAAGCCGAGGGTATCAGTTTTAACTCCTTCTCACCAAATGCTTGAAGTATGTATAATTATATATAGCCTACATTTAATTCTATAGTCTATAGAACTCAAATAAATTATAGCCCATTTTTCAGATTTATAATATATCATATCATATCATATTATAGGCTATAATTATGTATTTAGGCTATGAATACATAGGCTTATTTTATATATATGTATATATATATTCATTCATTCATTCATTCAGAGGACTTATATAGCGCCCTCCAAGATAACCTACACAGAGGCGCTCCCAGCCCAACTAATGCGATAGAGAACAGTTTTCAAATTCTTGTAAAAGGTGTATGCAGAGTCTCCAGCTAGAAGAACACGCAGATCTGAAGGAAGATTATTTCAGATGGTCGGCCCAACCACTGAGAAGGCACGAAGTTGCATCTTTGAAGTGCGCGCAAAGGGAACAGCAAGTTCGCCACGAGATGCAGAGCGAAGATTTCTGCGAGTAGCTAAACCTGAGGTAGGGCGACAGAACTCACGCAAGTAGGCTGGGGCGCTCCCTAATTGGCACCGCCAGACCCAGACCGAAATCCTAAATTGAATGTGCTGAGAAACAGGAAGCCAGTGGAGTACGTCACGCATATTATGCGAGATAATTATGGTCAAATTTAGAAAAACCACCAACAAGCCTAGCAGCTGAACGAAGCACACGCTCAACCTGAACAATGCGCCCCAATGGGAGGCCAGCATAGATGGTACTGCAGTAGTCAATCCTACTACAAACAAAAGCATGAGCAACAGTAAGTGCAGCATTTGGTGAAAGTGAACGGGAAATTACCCGCAATATATATATATATATATGTATATAGGCCTATATATATTATATATATTCATATTCATATACATGAGTTCTTCAGGTTTTGAGAAGCAACACTAGCATGTGCTGTATTTAAGCAGCTATTTAGAATTTATGAGCAATACAAATTTAATTACCTCTACTAGTCTACTTAAGATATTATTATATGTATAGAGACAAGTTCGTCAGTTTCTAAGAAGCAGGATATATAATATATATGTTACATTGAATGTGTATTATCAGGGAATGTGTTTTATACCCTGAAATTTTCAGGTTATATGTAGCCTATATTCCCTGATTCACTCGGGGAATGTATACATTCCCTGAAAAGACCAGAGTATATACATATATCCTGAAATTTTCGAGTGATTTCTATACACTTACCATGACTACAATAACACATTATCCAGGATTCTATACACATACCCTGAAAATTTCAGGGTATGTGTAACATCTACTGTTACATTTCACATATCTATACACATACCCTGAAAATTTCAGGGTATGTGTAACATTTACTGTTACATTTCACACTGTGTGATAGGCATCTGCCAAACCGGCAGATTACCTTAACCGCCACATCTTAACCGCGGTTCACAGAGCAAATTTCTTCATCTTTGGAGACGTCAGCATCCAGCAGAAGCTCGTTTTCTCTGAGTTTATATTTGTTTCTGATTTGGTTCTGTTGCCACTTCACCTGACACTGGAGAGTTGTCTACGGTCGAAGTAAAACCTCATGATGTCAACTACTGAGTTGATGGGCAAACTCAGCCGCGAGCTTTGTAGACAACGGACGAAGAGCACAGTATTTGGTCAGATGATTTTGGTATACCATGATCCATTTGTGATGTCCACTAGGCATGGACTGCATATCAATCAGGTCCACTTGTCCACGTGAGCCATAGTCCGTCATCACTCGTTATGTTGGCGTACTTGACAGCCAATACATAAAACAAACAGATGTACATGCTTCAAAGTTCTTGTGAAATGTAACAGTAGATGTTACACATACCCTGAAATTTTCAGGGTATGTGTATAGAAATCTGGCTTAATGTGTTATTGTAAAGCTTTTCAGGGTAAGTGTATAGAAATCACTCGAAAATTTCAGGGTATATGTATATACCCTGGTTTTTTCAGGGAATGTATACATTCCCCGAGTGAATCAGGGAATATACATATAACCTAAAAGTTGCAGGGTATATACACATTCCCTGCTAATACACATTCACTGTAACATAAACTGTGCTTTAGTTAGACAGATATACAGATATTATCGTCCATATGGAATAAATATATAAGATTGAATATGCTATATCTATAATTATAAGATTGAGAAAGGCCTATATCTAGAGTATTTTCATTAATAGCCTGTCTTTCGAGATAGACCAAATTGCTGACTATTGTCAAATATTGACAACTGTGATATAGGTTAGTCTACAGCATAAGCGAACTGTCTAAATTGTGAATGCATGCATGAAGACTTCGAATTAATGGTTAGTTACATTGGACTCAGACTGATCGAGAGACTAATATCAGTCGACAGCGTTCAGAAACATTTCCCTCAATTCATGTGTCTCTTCTATCTATGTGCGATGATTTTGGGGCACGGTATCCGATTGATTAGAGCAATAAGCTAACTGTTGCGTGAATTTCTTGACCTCAACCACAGGTTGATTACGGATATATTTCATTTATTGAACTTTTTGTTTTGGCCGACATAAAATTAAATGACCACGTCCACGTTTTGTAGCTGTACGTGTTCTGAGAGAAGGTTATAGGAGAAATGTTGCATTTTCGGCACTATGCACGGGACTATGAAATCTCATGTCCTAAAAATGGAGGTTTGCCCTGGTGTTCAGGTCACGGTGAATAATGGGCAACTCGTTTTATAAAGCACAGAGTTTTTAAATTTTGTTTTGGTTGTTTCCCACAAATATGAAGATACACGACCACCACAATGTCATGTTGAAGAGGTTACAATATTTCGATTGTCTGTCATAAAGAAACATATTAACCCTAGGGCTACCAAGCTTTTTTTGTAACACTGGCTGACTAGGGGGTGGTTACCACCCCCCTCTGGATTTCGTGTTTGGTTTCACATATCATAACTTGTAATATAGCAATGGATTCAGCATTTATTTCTGCACAGAATGGTATATTTAGTTGTACATTGTGTGAATGCACCTCGAAATTACATCACTTTTAACAATGGAACCCATTAATTAGCAATATTTTTATATTATTGCGTACATTTTGTACTTTTTGGATAAACAAATATAAGATTATGTGTGTTTTGAAACTAATCTATGTATAAAAGATACACAAAATCACCCCTACACATGTTTATATAGTATAAATGTACATCCATACATATATATCCACATATATATCGGTTTACGTTGTAATGCTGTATTCAGCCATTTTCATACAGATTACGCGTATTATTATTTATTTTGATCACTTCCGGTATTCAAAGACAAAGATGTAGGTATGCAAATGAAGCCCTTCATTCCCTCTAAAGAATGGTATCTTTGTTTCTCTTCCAGGAAGACAAATGAATTAGCTACAGACAAAAAACTAAGGGAGTGCTTCCATTCAGCCATTTTTCACACATATTACGCGTATTATTATTTATTTTGAGCACTTCCGATTGTCTCAGGTCAACTCAGTGACCATAGAAATGTAGCCCCACATTCCCTCTATAGGATGGTAAAATTTGTGTCTCTTAATATTAAATGACGGATAAGATATAGTCGAAAATCTAGGGGGGGGGATGGTATCCACCCCTGGTGCCTCGGGTATATTGGGTATAACTTTTGAACGGTGTGAGATATCATCTCACATTTTACCTCAAAACGTGTGTAAATGAACCTCCTACAGCTACCTAAAAGGTCAAATTTTTATTCCATACGAAAAAGTTTGAGATGAAAAAAACCTAGGGGGTGGCAACCACCCCCTTGGTAGCCGAGGGTTAAGCTTATATTCAAAAATGGCAGCAAGGCATGCAGGTTAAAAATATTGTGACCAGATAAATGCCCACCGAATAAAATATCACGTGAATATACAGCATAGCAGCTGTGCAGACAGATACACCAGATTTGCCTATATCTAAAAATCAAACTTATTGTATGAAACTGTTTTTTATCGCCGGAGTTGGGCTGGGAGCGACTCTGAGTATAGGAGGAGTGCTATATAAGTCCTCTGAATGATTGGGAGAATCAGTGCACCTTAAGCCAAGCTTTGAATCTCGTCTGACTGTTGTATTTCTGAACTTAGCGGTCTTAGCCTACTAGAGATTGCTTTAAAGAGTGATTGCATCAATATTACCACAATAATGTTGAGCTATATAATTGTAAGGATAATTATCTTTCAATCAATCAATCACTGAAACTTGATATAGCGCCCCTTCAAGATATCTACTCAGAGGCATCGATTAAAATCATAGACTTTTAAACAATTATTGAGTCGGGTTAAAAGACATACATTATTGACAACAGTATACGCAGATAAATGGGAGGCTAGGAAAGGCCTGATCCTTTGAGCCCGAAAGGAAAATATCTAACACACCCCGTGCAGTCGTAGTTTCCTATCAGTTACATAACAATTTAGCATATAGTGGCATGTTAAAACGCAAATAGTAATGTGCATGGTAATTATTCACAATCAATATAGCCTAAAACTGAGAAATCTTATGCAATAGTTTGAGAGTAAGATAGGGCTATAGGGCCTATGTAGGCTTACAGTTGGGGTGCATATTTTGGCAATCTAAGAGTATCGAGGTTGCATCCATTTCCAAAATGAAGTCTTCTTCGATAACGTCAGCTGCATACTCTAAGCTAGAGCTTACCATACACTTGAATCTACTTGATATAAATTTATGACATCATGGCACAACCAGCATTAGAGTCCGAAGGAAATAGGTATGTTATAGAGCCTCTTTAACAGACAGTGAGGAGATCTCTAGGCTGACTTAAATTAGGCCTATGTTAAAGTTGATTTTAAAATGAACACCACCCAAACAAAACGTGTTACACTGTTAAGCTTCCTTATCCAGGTATCGCAATAACTTCGAATCGCCGCCTTTTTCATTATCGCAGCGAGCATCGCGATAGTTTTATATCTTGAGATCGCACGTGTAGCCTATCGCCGATACATTTTAGCCTGAAAATCACCGATACTTCATACCAAATACTTTTTTCCACTAGATATGGATTCTCATCCGATTTAGTAAGTTTCGATCAAGAAAAAGTGAGAAATAAATCGTTAGCTTTCGAGAAAAATGCATCTTCCTGCAATCTGTTGTTCTTCCTTTAACGTTTGGTATCTCCAATGATTTTAAAATCTTTGATGTTTAAAGAATTGACTGAAAAACGTGCGTTTCAAGAACTCTTCTCGATCATGTGTGCTCTCGTTGGAAATCGCACAAAGGGGCGTTCATTAAGGTCTTCATCAAAGTGGATGGATGACAACCCAACTGCTTAAAACCAATGTCGTTAAGGGACGACGTCAGTATCTAAGTTGGTAGATAGAGTAAAATAATGTCATTTCAGTAGAGACTCTGACTTAAACACCAACTTCGCTGCAATGGATCTGATTAAATTTCTTTCCTGGACGTGCCAATGTCAAATTGCCCAATCCCATTGTAAAAATTAGCTTGGCAAGTTACTGTCAAATTGTTAATTAGTAACTTCTATCGCGCCGATGTCTAGTGCAGAAGGCATCAACCGATGGCGCACCAAAGCCAGGGGTAATCAGGCGGTGGATAAGCAATTTGAAAAGGCATGTCTTAAGAACGATCTGACTTAAGGACAGATGCAGTGATGGAGAGTTCCAGCATATAGGTCCAGCAGCCGAAAAATTCGTTCACAAATGATTCTAATTTCAGGGTATGACCAGAGAATGATAATCAGATGACCTTGTTGAATAAATTAATGACAAGTCTATGCCAAAAAGACTGAATAATAAGGACTAATCATAATGTGCATGGCCATGCACATTATGGCCAGCGTTGAGACATTAGTTACTGATCAGGAAGCCAATGCGAAGTTTTAAGCGCAGAAGTTATAATGTTCATATTTGGACTTATTAGTAACGGTTAGATCAATCGTAGCCTAATCTCGGCCTTACTACTCTGCTATAGTAGAACATAACCTACGTAAGCAGAGATGGAAGGGTAATGTTTAATGTGGACAAGGGACAAGGGTCTTAAAATATTAGTTAAGAAATGTTTCCCAAGAATTGGCCATAAACAAAGAATGTACAAGCTCAACCTAATGCATCTGTAAGGGATATAATGATTACCAGAATGATAGGGAATGACAATTCAAAGGCGCAGAAGAGAACGATTTATACGAGGAGATTTTTCTTGAAAACTATAAATATTTTCCACAGCGAGGTGAAACAATTCTCTATATTGTTTTTCAAATCAACATGGAACTACGCTTTCATCGTAACCAACAGAATAAGGCACATAGTTTCTTTGAAAAATGAACCAATAATTTCAACGATTACTGCTTCTCCAGGAGCTAATCGTGTATATCGTATCTTTCACTTGAGATTGCATTGATCTAATTCATATTTAGCCAACGTCATTAGACTACCTAACGTGAGTTAAGTACCGGTAGCAAGACGTATCCATGGCACAATTTGCGCTGTACAAGTTTTTCAAACTAGCTCACTTGCACTGATTTGACCAAAGTTTAGACATAAAAAGTTTCAGAGATTTAACCATTTATTTAACCTGCAACGATTATTCCTTTGAATTCTTGTCAGTCGTTTATGCGCGTCTGCAGGTTCAACCACAAATTATGGTTGGGTTCCATGACGGTTCTACAACTCATCTACAGACTTTTCGTCTACGACACTTCGTCTACGACACTTCGTCTACAGACATTTCGCATACGAAATGATTTTATATTGTAACTTTAAAATGGAAGCTGAATTGGTGAAAAAACTATTTCCCTAAATAGAAGTGGGATTGATGAAAACATTCCTTTATTTAAATAGAAGCTGGATTGATCGAAATAATTTTCCCGTAAATAGAAGCTGGACGAATGGATGAAACTAAGTTTTCGATTCGAAGGTGGGTTGATGAAAATAATTGCTTCCGTAATTAGAATCCATGAGAATATTTAGTAGGCTACGTTTTAAGAGAGCGGCCTCTGTTGATTAGCCCTAATGGATGCAGCTACACTCGTATACGAAATATCTGTCGGCGAAATGTCTGTAGACGAAGTGTCGTAGACGAAATGTTTGTAGACGACTTGCCGTGACACCTTATGGTACAAGTACAATTAAGTTGAATGTCTAGATGTTCATTCCGATATTAAGCCTCCACGTCTTTGCAAACACGTCTATTACATTACACTACAAAAGGATTTTACCAAATAATTTCATAATTTATGGATTTTCAATTTTCAGTTAAAATTTAGCAGATGCTTTTATAGAAACTTGTAATTTAGAACCTTATTCGGCTGGTTTGCACCGAATAGTCCGATCTTTTAATAATTGGCGTCATCGGGATGGTAGGAGGATATCGAAGAGTGAAACGAAGAGGGCAGAAGTAGGAGAGGTGAGAGAAGTAGGAATGGCGAGATTTAGAGAGCAAGGGATGAATAGCAGGAGGTCAAGATTGAATGATGAAGGAGGAAGAAAGTTGGATTAGCCAACGTTGGAGAGACAGATACAGACACGGAGAGCGTGATTTAGAAAGAGAGACAGACAGCGAAAACCAGCAGGCAGAAGCTGTGAACGAGAATGTCTAATATTTGTCAAAATTTGCAGGATAGACAAGTTACTGACAGAAAGTTTTAAAATGCGAGCAAATGTTATCTTCAGATGATGCACAAATTAATTATCGATTAATTAAAACACACTAAATTGTTAAAACTATTATGCTAACATTTCCAACTAAATACTTTACTACACACGAGTATGCTGCACCTATGTAAAACATAAAAAAGACAATATGTAAAAGTCTCTTTCAGGTCTTTGGTGCAAAAACGTCTGAAACGCCATTCCTAGGAATGTGACAAGCAGATGGAAACCATTGATCACATCCCTATTGATAAGAGTAGAGATGAGAAGTGGTTGTCGCATGTTAAAAATAATGCAATACTATGCTAATACAACTGCGTTTCATATTGCAATCCCTCCAAGAGTTCAAAAGTGAACACACACACTCATACGACAAGAGCAACTTTGTGTGTGAAAAATTTGCCTTAAAAGTTCCTAACTTGCCACACAGTAACCGCTTCAGTCGTGCTCCCCGTGTTTCAAACGGTTACCGCGCCACACTGAGGGTATTGCAAGTTAAAGTCCAGAACACTGTAATTCTTCTACTCGCTATTATTAATTATTGCTATAAATTATATAGTTTCAGAGGTACAAGTGATCAGGATATCTGGCTGCACCTTTGAATCACCCTAGGTATCACTATGCAACCTTTCGCATAATTTTTGTCACTTCCAATGATTCCTCTATTGGCTAAGCTGCCTATAGGTGCCTCACAGCATCAATGGGTCCCGACTCCCCATTCGTCCTAGCATTTGCGGTCGCGCTATATGAATCCCGAAGTTAAATTGTAGGTCATAAAGTTAACTCATAAAATGCTTGCAAATATTGTGAATTACGTGGATACTTAGTTCTCTCGTCAACAAATAAAGTGCAAGTCAGAAAGCCAAGATCAGCGTGTAAGTGCCTGAATAAGCATTGGAAGTTGGGTCTTCACCCCAGATTCCATGTCATGTGAACATGTGAACTCAAAAAGCAATTCTGCTGTGGGTATCCGTTTTCTGACAGGTAGACAAGGGTATCTATTTCTTACCTCTTCGTCCCGTGCTATAACGTTTCTACTGTTTGGAAGGATCCATGTTAAAATTAATTCTTTGAAATTAACTGAATAATGCTGTAGATCTATAAAGTATTTTGGAGCTATGATAATATCTACAACTGGATAATATCCTTTTTGGAAGGCCGACAACTCTACACAAGATTCCATGGAAAACTGTCAGTGTTAATAAACATCAACGCTAGCATCGTTCAGGGATCGGGAATAGGGTCAACCAACTTCATCACCGCCTTCTGTAAACTGCGCCCAAATGGCCAATCCACTCATCTAGCCATTATTAAGTATGCAGATGATTGCTACCTACTCGTACCCGGATCGAATAACTTAACAATAACCGAATAACTGGAACATATTGCACGATGGGCCGAAAAGAGCAATCTAAAGCTTAACCATAATAAGTCAGCAGAAATGGTAATCCGCAAGCCAAGGTCAAAAATGGAAATACCGAGCATTGGGACAAATCTACCCAGTATCGCAAGCATGGTTATACTGGGAGTAACCGTAACCGATACACTTTGTTTTGCGACTCATATCAAGAACATAATTGTCACCAACTCTTCTTCTTCTTCTTAGTTGTGACCTACCTCAAGAACTTTTCCTTATCTCTACATATAAATTGCTCAACGTTTTCTAACTGTTTAAAAATTAAATTGACACAGTTTCTTTGAATGTTTCTCCTTTCTTCAAACACAGTTATTTCAAACATATACTTCAATATCAAACTATAAAACAACC
>JACEVL010003714.1:0-12666 GCA_020284085.1 Aporrectodea caliginosa
CAAAGTCTTCATTTCACACGCAACACCGAGAACATAACCTTGAGGAACACCGCAGGTGAGGGTGTACGGATTAGATGAGAAAACAGCGGCATTGACAGTGAAAGAACGAGAGGAAAGGTATGAGATATAAACCACTGGATGGCGTTAGACTGTGAGCTTAGCTACTATTTAAACTAGTACCTAAGTTATTATAATTTTGCAACTTAATAATATTTCACTTTTTCATTTGCAATTTTAATTTCTTAGCCTTTCAGCGCAGTACGCACTTGCGTAAGTGCGTACGCCTAACGGCGCTTCGATTCGGTAGATCATCAGATACTGCTTACAAGGCTTGCGGTATCATACGGGATCTCAGGCCGTGCATTGGCTTGGTTCTGCTCCTATCTTAAGGGACGGACCATGAGGGTTGAGATTGGAGATGACAAGTCGGTCTGGGCGCCTGTTGTTTGTGGTATTCCTCAGGGCTCAGTCCTGGGGCCAGAACTTTTCATTCTCTACACAGCTGACCTCTATGATGTTGTGGCATCGCTGGGTCCTACACGTATTCAGTTTGCTGATGACCTTCAACTGTATTTGTCAGGTCGACCTGAGGACTCGGTGGTGTGCGCGCAACAAAATGCGTTGTGCACTTGCGATGGTGCATGACTGGATGTCTTAGACTCAACCCGACCAAGTCACAATTTATATGGTTCGGTACAACACGTGCACGTTGTAGGATTGATCAAAATGCTCTTGCATCGGCATCCCTATGCTGTCTCTAAGTGCTGCGGCTGTGCTAATACACTCTTTCGTCCTCACAGTCTTCACTACTGTAATGGGGTCCTCCTGGGCCTCCCTGAGTTCCGTCTTCATCAACTTCAGCTCGTTCAGAATGCAGCAGCCAGACTTCTGGCGGACCTACCGAAATATTCGCACATATCCGACTACATGCGACGTGAGCTCCACTGGCTTCCAGTTGCTGATCGTGTACAATTCAAAATTGCCCGCTGGTTTGGAAGGCTACGACTGGCACTGCTCCGGACTACATTGCTGAACTGTGCCTTCCAGTTGGCACTCAAACTGGTCGGCGGGCCCTCCGGTCTGCCTCGCGAAATGACTTGATTATACCTTCGTTTCGAACCACCACCCGTGCTCGTCGGGACTTCTCGATTGCGGCGCCACGGATCTGGAACGCTCTTCCGCCTTCTGTGCGTGCTGCACGCGGCTATATGGTTTTTTCTAGAGTCTAGACTCTTAAAGACGCACTTTTTCAGCCGTTTGATGGCCACGTGTTGAGCGCCTCTGAGACTGAGAGACTCTAAGTGGCGCTTTATAAATGTCTTGTTACATTACATTACATTACATTACATTACAGTTATAGTTAGTGTTTTTTTAAATTTTAGTTATAGTTACAGTTATCATTATTTTCTAGTTATAGTCATAGTTATAGTTACTGGATTTTTATTTTAGTTACTACTTAATTACAAGGAAAGGCTAAGCAGCTGTACGTATATTAAGACGCGTTACACAATTTGCTTAGCGCTTCCAACGGATTTGAAGAATGGGTGCATTCAGCTTCATGAATACACTTAACCTTGATGTTATATTCATCAATTCTGATAACGAGGAGTAGCCATTCCAGAGTGATCTGCTACCCTGTTTTAAATTATTGTTTTCACTTTGAAAAATATAGAATAAATTACCCTTACGACAATTATATAAGCTGTAACAACACTCAATTTTTAAATGTATTATTCCACAGTTTCGTATCATGAAAAATTCCATAAGCAGCACGGCTATTTGAAACACTTTTATTAAACACATGACACAGAAATATTTCTATATAATGGCACCTAGAAGCAAAGTGTGGAGTTGTAAAGCCCGCAAAAATCACCAAACACATTGAAAACCACAACCACGTGCAGTTGAGTCTGTTAATTTGAGTTAATTTTACTGCAATCTAATATTTTTTACCCGTTTTGATTGTCTCCGCTAAGTTCCCTTCTATTCACCTCTTTCTGTCACTCTCTGTAGTGCAGACTTCTTTGTATGTAGGTGGATGATTAATCTCAATACCTAAAACATACCAGCTCGTCGGCTCAAACAATGTAGCTAGTGTCACAGAAGAGTTAGATTACATATATCAACATGGGCTAAAGACAACAATCTTCGCCTCAATTCATCAAAGACGTGTGAGCTAATCGTCATCAGGAAGGGAAGGAGCTGCACAGCCCAACTTCTCGGATAGTACCCGGTGCAGAGCGAGTCAACTCCATCAGGGTACTGTGAGTGACCATCCAATCTGAACTCAGCATGACTCCACATCTTACCAAAGTAGGCCTACTGTCGTCCCCCCTGCATGTCATCCAAGTGGTCGGCGTTCTGGTGGGATTTACCCAGGTACGCGATCGGGCGAAGATCGAAAAACTTCTGGAGAGGCTAAAGCCCGACGATTTCTCCCGTCAACCGCCTCTGGTGCGAATCAATTGGCCGTTGCGGCCGATCATTCCCTATTCAGGGCCATAACCTCTGACCAGAACCACGTTCTCAGAAGATTTCTACCCGAGTTTCGCAGCCACAGCTACAGACTTCGGACTCGGACCCATGGGTTAAAACTGCTACCGAAGGACCATACAAACTCTACATCCCGACTCCTTTACAAGAACATGTACTGACATTATTGAGTAACTCTTGGGGGGTTGATAATATGGTCTCGCTGGTTTGTCGCCCCAGAGACCAGCTGAACTCTATCATGTTACTATTATCTGTTTTATGTTGCGGTTGTGTCAACTTGAATTTCTTTCTAATTAAGCTAATATTGATGATGAGCATCGTCATTTTCAATGCATATTTGCACGATAAGTTGTCAGTAACTAAAATTAGAAAATTACACGTAACTGTTAAGACTGCTCTTTTGTAGTGGTAATCAACAATGAATACTTAAACCAGGAATAAATTTAACCACATGCAGTAGGTCCAGATTACAACACAATGACATTATTGCATGCCTGATTACTAGTGATTACACTGATTAGTGATTACAATTATTTATTATAGTTATTATTATTGCTTCTGAGGTACTTAGTCAATGTCAATGGGGCCTTGATCGCTTCACGGCCCGCTTCTTTAGGCTAATTGTTGGTGCCGAAAACGAGTTGCTTTGGATGCAAAAAAGCAAACGAGCCAGAAGCATAAGAACCAGAAGCAGAGGCCTCAGGAGCGGAAGAACCAGAAGCAGAACAAGCAGCAGAAGAACTAGAAGCAGAAGAACCAGAAGCAGAAAAATCAGAAGTAGAACCAGCAACAGAAGAAACAGAAGCATAGGAACCACAAGCAGAAGAAACAAAACCAGCAACAGCAGAGTGTCATAAAGTGGAGAGTGACACCAGCTTCCACTGTTCTTACTGCAGAGAGCTTTACAGTTTACAGCGACCAATACGAAGAAACGTGGATCCAATGCTTAACATGCAAGTAGGCCTACTGGTGCCATGAAAGCTGCGCCCCTATTGAGTTGGGACGACAAGCAATTTTTACTGTAATCACTGTCGTTAACAATCAATTTTTCTTACCTAAGATTACAAATGACAGTACTGTTGTTAAATGTGAAACAAATAATTAAGATAGCTCAATTAGCATTAGCACTGCCGTCCTGTCAAACTTGTCCAACCACTTGGGCATGAGCAGCAGTAGGCTATATGCCACTTTTGCCCAAGGGGTAGGGGATAAGAGGAAGGAAGAGCAATAGGTTCATAGCCACAACTGGAACTAAAAGGATATTGTAGTTCAGAAACTTCACAAACTTTTTATATGGAAACTTTGTGCTTGTATAATATATAATTGTATAATGTATAATATACTATATACTATATAGTATTATATATTACATATTATATGTGCTTAGTGTGTAGGCCTAATGTCGTGCATTGAAGATTTAAGTTAGACCTAACATTGTGTATGCTTGCTTGGATGGATTTGTTGTTATCGGTCTTAGGAACTCACAGATCAAATACCACTAAAATACCAAAAAATAAATAATAAACAATCAACGAGAGCATAAACATTATAGAAATTATTTTTTTAGTTGTGCTTAAGTAAAATCATTCAACCTTTCTGTTGAAAACTAAACACAGGTTTAAAAATGCGAATCAAATACTTATACTTGAAATGACGAAAATTATTTGTAAAAATCAAAATTTCAAAGACGTTGTGACAGTCCAAGATATTGTTCGATCTTGAGAATTTTTGGGCTACATTACTTTTAAACCAATTGGCACGGAATGCCGGGTTGGAGAAAGTAAACAACTGAAGTTGAAAATTTTCCATTAGAGATGCGACCACCTAATATATATATATATATATATATATATATATATATATATATATATATATATATATATATATATATATATATTAGGGTGGTTGCATCTCTAATGGAAAATTTTCAACTTCAGTTGTTTACTTTCGCCAACCCGGCATTCCGTGCCAATTGGTTTAGAAGTAATGTAGCCCAAAAATTATCAGGATTGAACAATATCTAGGACTGCCACAACGTCTTTGAAATTTTGACTTTTACAGATAATTTTCGTCATTTCGAGTATAAGTATTTTATTCGCATTTTTGGACCTATGTTTAGTTTTCAACAGAAAAGCTGGATGATTTTACTTAAGCACAACTTAAAAATAATTTCTACAATGTTTTTGTTCTCGTTGATTGTTTATTATTAATTTTTATTGGCATTTTAGTGGTATTTGATACGTGAGTTCCCGAGACCGATAACCACAAATCTATTCGAACAAGCATACACAAAAGGGTGGAGTGGAAAATAAGCGAAAATTAGAAATTCGAAAAGTAATAGCAACCAAAAGTTGCCTAATGGCATGGATCAAACACTGTTCAAAATTTAAAAAATATTAATGTCTTCCGCCCCCACCAGAGGGCCAAAGTTACAAGACAAAGCGTTTTTCGAGAAAATTGTAGGTTTTCTTGTAAAATATTCTAATTGAAAACTAATTAACTGCCATTCAATATACCGCTAGAAAGAGCTCTTAAAACTGAATAAAATGATGTGTTAATTTTCAGAATATGCCCATATTGTAGAAGTTATTAACTTTTTACCATTTCCTCAATAATAATAATAACTCTAATAAATAATTTTATTCACTAATCAGTGTAATCACTAGTAACCAGGCATGCAATAAATGTAATTGTGCTGTAATCTGGACCTACTACAGGCACTTGAATTTATTCCTGGTTTAAGTGTTCACTTTTCATGGTTGATTACAACTATTATGCTTACTGTTCGAGTGCTCCTATATTTGATAAAGGGTGAAACTTTGATGGTGTTGTGGCAGTCCTAAATATTAAAAATTTTTCATACAACTTTTTTTGTGATGTTTCTGGATGGAATGGAACCAAATGGAACCTTGGCGAACATTAGTTTCACACTTTTATTTTTAAGAACCACCCTATATATATATATATATATATATATATATATATATATACACGATTAATGCTGTATAGCAACATATTTAAGCAGAGAGTGATCTTATTTATTTCGATGCGGTGGCTACTGTGAGTCAGATGTGTCTGAATATGGATGTCCTCTCTTCTTGGATGGCCTCCAATCGGCTACTCTTAAATTCCTCTAAAACACAGCTCATTTGGCTGGGTAGCCGTAGACAACTGCAGGGTATCGACTTTCCTCAACTTACTCTGCTCTTTCCTCACATAACCTTTTCCCTCACAGTTCGTGATCTGGGACTTTCTCTTGACTCCGAGCTTACTTTATCTCAACATGTGAACTCAATTGCACGGAGTTGTTATTATCAGCTTCGTCAGCTTCGAGTGGTCTCTCGCTCTCTCTCTCTCATGATGCAGTTGTGGTCCTTGTTCATGCCTTTGTTACTAGTCGAATTGACCACTGTTCCTCACTACTTGCTGGCCTTCCCCTTGGTGTTTTGTGGCGGCTAGATCGAGTTCTACGCTCGGCTGCTCGGCTTATTGGACGGCTTCCTAAGTTCTCTCCTGTCTCTGCATACATGCGTGATGTGTTGCATTGGCTGCCTGTGTCTCAGCGTATCTCATATCGCATTGCTGCTCTTGTTTCTCGTTGTGTTCTTGGCTGCGCTCCATCTTACTTGCGTGATCTTTGCCGCCCAGTGTCTGATGTTCCAGCGCGTCGGGTGCTTCGCTCTGCGACGAGGGGTGAGTTCCTTGTTCCACGGACTCGCTTGGCTATTAGGCAGCGCCGTGCTTTCTCGGTTGTTGGCCCTTCCATTTGGAATGACCTACCACTTAAGCTCCGTTTTTACTTGTAAGCCATCTGACAGGGTTCTACAAGTCCCTCAAGTCTTTTTCTTTAGTCGTGGCTGGGCCGGGAGCGCTCCTGAGTAGTTTCTTGAAGGGGCGCTATATAAATGCTCTGAATGAATGAATGAATGAATGTACTGTTGCTTGAGCTGATTTTTAAAACCCGTTATTCATTTCCTCATTATGAGTTCGCTTATTTTTCGTTCCACGCAGATATCCAGTCCAAACACGGCATCCACTAATTTTCATGTTTGCGTTTCGAGTCTATTGTCACTTTAAAGGTTTACTGTGTTCTAGTTCACACTTGAAGTACAACATTATTTGCATTTAAAAACATTTTCTAACACAGGCTATTTCACATACAGATGCATGCATGTATGTATTTAATGAAAATCTGTTTCGCCTGTTGAGGTAACGTGTTAAACACTTTAACGACGAGCTCCATTAATTTCCCAGTCACTTTCAGTACATTCTCGTCGTTAAAATTATAACATGTGTCATTATATTTCGGAATTGATGCAACGGAATTGTATATTTTTTTAGCTCAGGAGACAATTCGTTTGGAAATTTTGCATCGTTATCCGATCGATTTAGGTCTATTCATCGTCGAAATTACTACACTGAAGGATGAAATCTTTGTGCTCGGCATGCGACTAGGCAAAGACGATGAACCAGATGAAGACGATGAACTAGATGATGATGGATTAGATGAAGACGATGGACTATACGTAGATGCTATTTTTGTCTACCGGGAATGGATCCGAGGAGCATAGCAGGTTGCAGCGTGTCAAACTGCGTTTATAGGCCTATACTGGACATAAAAAAGTGTTATCACATGTCAATCCTACGCATTACGAGAGATGATGAACACAAGTTTAATATATCACCAGTGATTGATGATTATGTGGCTGCCAAATCCTTCTCTATCCACAACTGCAACTGGCAACTTAATCCTTTTCAGGCGGCAAAAGAACAAACTTCCCATGCTGAACATATACGATGCGAATGGTTCCTTGCAGTATAAACTTAAGTTATCCTTCGATATTCCGTGGTTTCAGAAAATGATTCCCAAATCAAATGGAAACCTTGTCTTTGTTTCATCTAACGGCGAATGTAAATCACGATTAACGGAGATCGACATGGATGGCACTATTGTACGCCAATATCAGTCGTCACTCAGAGGTGTTTGCCAAGCAGATAATTATGGTCGCATTGCAATAATCGACTGGGACAACAAAATCGAGCTTATAGATTCTGAATTTAATCTCTTGGAGCTTTCTGATCTGCAGCAGAATGTGGACGTGCACATTTACCTTGACAAACTGCACTACAACCGCGAACAGAATGAGGCTGTTGCTATTCTATATGATGATGACTTTGAGAACATGTTTTTAACTGTGTTCCATTTCAAAGGATAGAAAACTCGAAAGGATGCTAACAAAGGAGACAACTTGTAATAAATAGTTTCCATATATCGTGTAATGGTCGTATCATATCTGCTATTACCAATGTTTTCTAAGAACTGTGTTGAAATAAGCCTACCTGGTTTCTTTTATTTGTACATTGCGAATTTGTTTACACGATTTACTTCACTTAAAAATGTCCTTATTTCCTTAATGCGCTTTATTAAATTGACAACTTGTAATGAATAGTTTCGATATATCATGTAATGGTCGTATCCTAGCCACTATTACCAATGGGCGTCCGCAGGACTTTTTACGGGGGAAAACATTTTGAAGGGGAAAAGTTTTGAATTGTTGGCACGGAGGACTAACAAGGGTCCCGAAAGCAACCTCTCACGTCACCCTCAGTGCTCGCTCCCGCGATTAAGGGTCTGGCGCGGAGCTCAACAGCTGCCAGCACTCCTGGAAGCATTTGACATGATATGGGGCCTATTTTTAGCGTTCGTGGATCTGTTTTCAGCTATATTTGAACGTTTATTTAAAAAACAAACTGTTGAAAGTTTCAATGTTTTTATAAGCTATATTTTAAATTTGTCAGGTTTATCTTGACTAGTTTGGATAAAAAAAATAAAACTGTCAAAAAATCATAGCCATTCGTTGTTAAAACTAAGATCATAATTATTTTTTTTAATATTTGCAAAAACCAGGGGCAAATGCCCCTTTGCCCCTCCGGACGCCCATATATATCTAGCACAGCAATATTTGTATTACAAATATAAAATAGAAATTTAGTTTAACATAGGCCTACGTTAAAGTTCTTAATGTTAAAAATGGCAAATCGGAGATATATGCTAACAAACAATCACAATCTGCAAAAGGGTAGAAACTATTAAAATAACAACGTTAATATATTGGATGTGGAAATGAAGTGAAAACAACAGCAGTTTTAGATTTTGTTTTAAATTAAATAAGTTTGCCAAGTTCACTACCGAGTACCGACATGACGACATCTATAGTCTACTAGGCCTATCTGTGAGAAATTTGATTACGCTTTGTTGTAATTTAAAATTTTAAACAATTTAGAAAATGACTAGATTAGAGGACTGGGAGAGGTTTCATATTAAAAATTCATATTTACTTACCAAGACATAAAAAATTCATTGATAGCGTAATTAGCGTTGTAGAAAGCAGACGAATGAAAGCAAAACATAGGCCTATATAAATAAGCTGTGCGGAGTGGGTCAGCCCGAATCCCCGAAACCCGAATCCCCGAAAACGCTGAAAACAGACAAAAGCCCGATTTCCCAAAAACAGTTTTCTAGAAAGCGGCCGATCTCTCCAGAGTTAAATAATATTGTAAACACGACATAGCCTTGATGTATTCGATATACTGCCTATTCAAATGTTTATTAATTAATTATATTCATTCGAGTCGGACTTAGCAAATAATTTCGGGGATCCGGCCGAAATTCTTTTCGGGGATTCCGGTTTCGGGGATTCGGCCCGCACCCGTGCGGACAGTGGGCGCCATGCTTTAAAATTATTGATTTATTTCAGTCTAACTTCTCTAGCGTTCTGCGCAGACTGCCTACCGATAATTATATTTATTTAACTAAAAAATCGTATGTTTACAGATGTTTTATTGATCTAACTTTGCAGAATTGTTGGAACTTATAATATTGTTGAGTAATTTGTTATTACATGGTCGCGATGTAGTTTTGTTTTTGGGTCGCCGCGGGACCCTCTGTTGCGCGGGGACCTAGGCACGTGCCTCGCGTGCCTAGGCCTTAAAACGGCACTGATAACTACATACATATACGCATAAATAATAATTATAATATCGGTTATGGATTTGCCAGCTAGGCTTAAGTTTTATATTCGTTAAGACTTGGAGACCCGGCACCCCTGGATTACCAATTTAACCACTGACTGTAGTAGTCCAGATGGGAGACTACGAAGTAATGAACCAGCGTAGAAGCTGCCAGGGCCGATGAGAGGGCGGGTCAGAGGGGGTTGCTGCCCCGGGTCCCAGTTATATGGCATAGGCCCTTGGTAGGGGCCCGGACACGTCTAGAACGTTGTTCAAACGGAAGAATCCTGTCTCTAGGCCCTATATAACGAATGCTTCATGATACATGATATCTACACAGGGCCACAGACGTATGTATGTGTTGTGTCTATCTAGGTCACCTGATGGGTCGGAGGATTTGACCCACAGTAGAAACGAACAAAGTTGTACACGAAGACATGTACATTTCGATGCATGCCAATATACGGCCAGGGCTGATTCTCTATTTCTGGCGTACAACTACTGCTCTTTAACCTCTCCTTTACCCATCACTGAATTCCAGCACTAGGGAATGCTTGAAGCAATATCTGCATTGTCTCTCTCGCGCGCGTTTTCTCTCGCAGTTTGGTCTCTTTCAATGTCTCTTTGCAGGCTCCACTATTTATGGTACTCGGCCTATTGTTCAGAATACAGACGCTAATCCATTCGTTTACTTTTAAACAAAAAACGATTTAAGTTATATTTTAAAGTTCAATTGCTTCAATTTACTATAGGTAATGAAGCGTTATAGAGGAACCGATCTAATGAATTTCTTTACCAAACAAGGAAGCCAGTAACGAATGTGACGGTGGTAATGGGACTGAAGAGGTTAGCATTGCAGATAATTCTGTTAGCAATGTTGCTAACCAGTGTCGGCGCCATGATGTCAGGTTTGGAGGGGCTAAAGCTCCAAAAACCTCATTTTTTGTCCCCTCCTCCCTGAGATTTGCAGTGATTTCCCACTTTGGGGGGGGTTGAGCCGCAGTTAGGGGGGGCTTAGCCCCCAAGCCCCCCTGGTGCCGCCCCTGTTGTTAACGAAAACGATTTAATTGCTGTGAAACTTAACACAGTCTCAGTTGCTCAGTTAGTGGATTTAGGAGTGAGCACAGTAACAGACCTTCCATGGTCATCGCTCATCAGAATGATTTTGGACTATTAGCTGTTGGTGCAAAGCTAACTGATGCAGAAAAATTTCGATTTCTGACTGAAATCTTTATTCCACCAGAATCGTATGCGTGGCCTTGCACTTCGCATTACGCACCCTTCTGACAAAATCCTATAATTATAGCTACGACACTGAAGTTATAAAGGCTATCCGACTATTTCAATTATTTAGGTCAAAACTTTTGTGGTCATATCATAGTTGAATAACTTGAATTTGAAAAACACTGCTTATTAGTATTTTGAGATTCATCAGCTGCAGTCGGCCTAGAATTGATTATTGGTTTTCTGGCAGGCATAAAATCTTATACTGGATGTAAATGTATGAATGGAAATTTGAGTTATTATCAAAAAAAATAATACTTTAACTTACTGCTGGATGTAAGTTATCATAATAAATAATTGATACCAAATTACCAATATTTGATTTCACATTCCATTAAGTTGATGATGAATTGGAAGATAAATTGCCACCAGAAATCTGGAGCTCAATAAAGGAATGCAAGATTAGTGAAAGTAAGGAATGCAAACGAGAGACAGACGCTCCTTCAAAGTCTTGCAGTTTCAATTTCATCAAAAGCTAATGACGGTTTCTCCCTTCAACCGCCTCTGATGCGGATCAATTGGCCATTGCGGCCGATCATTCCCTATTCAGGGCCATAACCTCTGACCAGAATCATGTTCTCAGACGATTTCTACCCGAGTTTCGCAGCCACAGCTACAGTCTTCGGACTCGGACCCATGGGTTAAAACTGCCACCGAAGGATCATACAAACTCTACATCCCGACTCCTTAACAAGAACATGTACTGACATTATTGAGTAACTCTTGGAGGGGGGGGTTGATAATTTGGCCCCGCTGGTTTGTCGCCCCAGAGACCAGCTCAACTCTATCATGATATATCTGTTTTATGTTGCGGTTGTGTCAACTTGAATTCCTTTCTAATAAGCTAATATTGATGATGAGCATCGTCATTTTCAATGCATATTTGCACGATAAGTTGTCAGTAACTAAAATTAGAAAATTACACGTAACTGTTAAGACTGCTCTTTTGTCTATATATAATCACTTGATTAACACGCCCGGAAGTCTCCGATGATACGGCCTTTGTGCAGTTCGTCTTGTCTGAGATCTTCCGGGCGCATGTTAGTCAAGTTCGTTTTCGTGGCAAGCTCCACTTTTCTTGGTTACTCAAGGTTGCTTGAGTTTGTTAAGGTCGTCAGCTTGTTGCTGCGTTGAAGACTTGTTTTCGTCGGCGGTCTTGCTACAAGAGAGCGAACCGTTTTCCACCGTTGTCTACGGTTGGGTAATGTATCGTTTTAATTTGTCTTTTTGTTGAGAATTATACCTTTGAAAATAGACAACGAGTTTGAGCTTTGTTATAGCTGGGGAACCTCGCAACAATATATATATATATATATATATATATATATATATATATATATATACGATTAATGCTGTATAGCATTATAATTATGCAGAGAGTGATATTATTTAGCACTGTACTGTTGCTTGAGCTGATTTTAACAACCCGTTATTCGTTCCTCATTATGAGTTCGCTTATTTTTCGTTCCACGCAGATAACCAGTCCAAACACGGCATCCACTAATTTCATGTTTGCGTTCCGAGTCTATTGTAATTTTAAAGGTTTATTGTATTCTACTTCACACTTGAAGTAAAACATTATTTGCAGTTAAAAACAAAATTTCCTAACATATTTCACATACAGATGCATGCATGTATGTATTTAATTAAAATCTTTTTTCGCCTGTTGAGGTAACGTGTTAAACACTTTAACGACGAGCTCCATTAATTTCTCAGTCACTCTCAGTACATTCTCGTCGTTAAAATTATAACGTGTGTCATTATATTTCGCAATTGATGCAACGGAATTGTATATTTTTTTTTAGCTCAGGAGACTATTCGTTTGGAAATTTTGCATCGTTCTCCGATCGCTTTCTTCATCGTCGAAATTACTACACT
>JACEVL010003715.1:0-11349 GCA_020284085.1 Aporrectodea caliginosa
TTCACTCAAATTTTGCAGTAATGAGGAACAGACTCTTACTTCGTAGAGTTAAAATCGAGCTTATTATTGTAAATGTACCCGGTACCCTACGTTTTTCTATTGCACGACCATTATGGACTCTACCCAGGGATAGGCAAATTACTCGGAAAATGTAAATGAACTGAAACTCACAAGTCACAAATTCAAGCAATTTCAAGTAATTTTAATTACCGGATGTAATTTTAATTAGGCCTACTGTCCTGCCTCCCTATTTTTCAATGAAGCTGATCCGGGTGACTCCGTCTACCACTGCTTTCCCTTTTGGGTGTAGCCTACACTGGATTCTACATTGTGGTCTACATATTGGAGGCTACATGGATAGCCTACATAGGCTAATACGTACATAGGTATCCATTGCAATTAGTAATTGCAAGTAGGCTATAATCAGAGAGACCCAACAGAAGTGTGCATACAATTTAATAAACCCCGTCGCGCTGCCTTGGGCCTACATTCGGGTGATGCCAGTCTTTAGTCTGGATAAAGAAGGAGGGCCATGCTAATCTCGCTACTCTCTGCGGCCACGGTCCCAAAACCGTGAGCTTCCCATGTTCGACAACCTGACTCAGAAATGGTTCCTTGCCCGATGCTATACAAATGAGACTGTTATGCCTAGATCAGCCTATTTTAAGCTCTTCCTTTTCTCTCTAAGATTAGCCCTAACTTTTCCTCCCTCTGGTTCCCCTGGTATATAATAACTTCTCCCAGTAGGCTATATATACATTTTTGGTTTGTTTGTTTGAAATTATTAATCTTGCCATGTACAGTGCTGTGCGTTTGCTAGTACTTCTCAATAAAGAATATACTTACTTAATTACGTACTTAATCATCTTGGCTACGAACAGCGTCGTTAAAGAGAAACTACTACTACACAAATAAAGAAATATTGATCAGTTGCCTCTGTGGCGCAACTGGTTAGCGCGTTCGGCTGTTAACCGAAAGGTTGGTGGTTCGAATCCACCCAGGGGCGACAGCTTTTTTGGTTGCATAAAATCGTCTAGCAAAGAATAAATTTCAACTCGTAATCTTGTAAATCCGGATATAATGCTGTCTTGTACACTCACAAAAGATCAGTTTCGTTACGGATTCTCCCAACATATACATTAGGCCCGTATAACTTATGTTATAAGTTATTTTCATCGGGTGTTGTTAACTGTGGCCTTGTGGCCTAATGGATAAGGCGTTGGCCTCCGGAGCCAAAGATTGTGGGTTCAAGTCCCACCAAGGTCGAAAATATTTTTCGAGGTCGTTTTCCTTATTTGAAACATAGGCCCTACGTCCAATTCTAAACAGAACATAACTATTATGTATAATTTAATTATTGCAATTGTAAAGGCATGACTTACTGAGCATTATGAGTAGTCATTCACTTATGGAAAGCTTCTAATCGTCACTTGAACTGTCAGTCCAAGTTTGTCTAGTTTAGAAGTCCCTCAAGCTGGCCTGAGAGGATGGCATGGTTGTAAGTGTTAGCGATTTCATTTTCTTAGCCTCAGCATATGACGGCAGATGGCCAGTCCTCTCCCTCGCCGTCTCATCTTCCCACCGACAGTGTACGGTCCGTGTACTCATATATAGCTGAGTTGGGGGCGCAGGTAGAGCAGAAATCTCGATACAGATTTGAATAATAATAATAATAATAATAATAATAATAATAATAATAATAATAATAATAATAATAATAATAATAATAATAATAATAATAATAATAATAATAATAATAATAATAACATTCTTTATTCAAATCCGCTTGACAAACCGCAACCGGTTACAGTGTACAGTTATGCAATTGAAACAATTCACAAGAACACAAATGACAGAAGACATCAAATCTTAACAACTAACAGAACAGACAACCTGCAATACACAGCGCTAATAGCAGCCCACAAAGCATGTCCGCCCTGGGACTCGATCTCAGTACCTCTCGCTCTCTATGCCAGTGTGTGCTATCCAATCGCTATCGGGCCCCATTCATACATACACCGTGCGACCTCAGAGTAGCCATCAGGGAGCACTGTGTTCTCGTCTCCAGCCGGGCCAGGTCTATCCTTATGCTCTGCAGCTCGAGGGTCTCAATGGTCCCACGCTCCCGTACATCATTGTGGGCGCACCGTGCCTTCTCATGCATTGGACCTTCATACTGCCGTTAACAATTCGTAACATTGCACCGCATGCAGCTCAGGAAACATTTTCGAAATTCCCCGCATCTGTTTTCGTCTGGTACTGTTGGGCAGCTACGTTTACTCAAGTTTTCTTGAGGTTCTTGTAAGGTGCTATATGAATGGCCATATTCATACATGCATGCTACATACATACATACATATTTACATGCATATACAATTATACATTATAGGTGCATATTATGCGTATAGCCTACATACGCATACATAAAACAGCTTGGCTTGTGTGTATGATCTTGATAATGGCTGTATTTGTGGCTTCTCCATAGAAAACATCTCCCTGTATCCATTCTCCTGGACAGCGTATGGACGACTCGCAAGCAGCAGATGCTAAATATACCCACAGAGCACAGCAGCAGCAGCAGCAGCGCTGGCTGTTTTATTAATCTGCCTGTGCAGCTTTTCCATCCCTCATGTACATGTGTTCCGCCGCCGCAGCCTCGACGCCAGCGAAGAGCATCCTATAAATAATGACAGCGATGGAGTCTCTCCCGTTGTTCGGCTTCAGCAGGTGGCAAGAACTCTCGGTCATCGGTGCAGATAAGGAGGCTGTGCTTGGAGGCAGGCCTCCTCCTCCTCCTCTCTCAGCTGTTCTTCCGTCTGCACCACAAGGTCTCCCTCCGGAGTCACTCCTGTAGCTTACGGCTTGCGCTGTGTGTGAAGTTCGCAACGCTCACTTATGTAATTCGTGTTAGGAGTGTAGTAGGGCATTTAAGCAGTGTAATTGAATGTGATGTAGGGTGGTACCGTACGTGTGATGTGAGGTAATGTGGATGGAAGTGTTGTGCTGCGATGTGGTGTCATGTGATGTAAAGGTAATGTCAGGTAGTTTACAGCGATTTGGCCTATGGTGATAGATAAGGCCGAATGGTTAGGCAAGGTCACGTAGGGTCAGGTAAGTTTGGGTGAGGTAATGTAACGCACAGTCGTAAAGTAAGGCAAGGTCAATTTAGATCAGGAATTATTATTATTATTATTATTATTGCTTATTATTATTATTATTATTATTAAATTATATATTCCCTCCTCTTTGAGCCTGCCTCAAGCTCCGCTTCTTATTCCCTTACTATAATAATAATAATAAATTAATCACCAAGTACTCAGAAATTCCCAGCACCTACGACTTCATTCCGGGTTAGTAGCATTGGAAACCATGGGTCCCATCAATGCCCAGGGCAGGGAGTTCCTATCAGAACTAGGTCGGCGTTTGACCATTGTTTCGGGGGAACCGCAGGAGACAGCACGCTTGTTTCAGCGTCTTTCTATTTGCACGCAGCGGTTTAAGTGCTGTTGCATTTATAAGCACCTTTTTCCGAATTGACCGGTGAGGATGACCGCTAACTCCAGAACGAAAACGCTCTTCATATAGTTTCTAAAGCCTGAGGGATCATATATACCTCGGGCAAAAATAATAATAATACTATTATTATTATGTATTATTATTATTACTACTACTATTGTTGTTGTTGTTGTTGCTGCTGCTGCTGCTGCTGTTGCAGTTATTATTACTATTAAAATTAATTAATTAATTTATTAAATTTGCAATGCGCGCAAGGTCACGCCTGAAATGTGAATCTGAGGCGCGGATAGTCAGCCGCCAGATGAAGATGCACTTAGATTTCTAAATCCTTGAAAGCCAAGGAGAAATAGTGAGTTTTGAGCCGCTTTTTGAAGGAAGGAAGTGAATTTGAGCTACGAAGAGAGAGTGGCAGTCGATTCCATTCCCGTGGGGCAGAGGCATGGAATGCACGAGAGCCCATAACTGTTCTGCATCTGTGGCTCAGCTAGAAGACCTGTACTTGATGATCGCAGGCAACGAGGAGGGATGTAAGGAGTTAGTAGTGCATGAATATAGGTAGGTGTGCTGGTGCTGAGGGCTTTGTAGGTCAAACAGAGAAAACATGTTGATCCTGAATTTAAATTTTATTCTGAATTCAACAGGAAGCCAATGCAGCTCGTGGAGTAGGACTGAGGAGCATGTTCGTAGTGGGACACGCATCACTACACGAGCTAAGGAGTTTTGGATGCGTCGTAGCCTATTGAGTTCAAGGTGTGAGACCCACACAAACCGAATTAGAATAATCTTTGGCGAGAGGAGACAAGGGAACAGGCTATGGTTTGCGACATATTCTTAGTCAGAGCCGACCTGATGTGACGTATTGCCCTGATGTGATAGAAACAAGATTTACAAAGGTTTGTTATTTGCGGTCGGAATGTGATCCTACTGTCCAGGGTTACCACCAAGTGTTTTGACAGTATCTGTGTGAACTAATGTTTTGCATATATAATGAGCACAGGTGTTCCTTAGGTTGTGACGATAGATTGTTTTACACGTGCAGTTAGCGCGCCAAACTTAGAAACTGCTGATGACAGTGAATTTGAACTATACAGTGTAGTACAGTTGTTTTAAGGCAAGAGTTGAGTTTGTTGTTATTAAACTGTGTTTGGAGAAAGAAAGAAACATTCAAAGAACTGTGTCAATTTAATTCTTAAACAGTTAGAAGTCGTTGAGCAATTTATATGTAGAGATAAGGAAAGTTCTTGAGGTAGGTCACAACTAAGAAAGAAAAGAGTTGGTGACATATTTGGTGGCAGCGGTGGGATTCGAAACAACGTCTGGGATTCGAAACAACGTCTGGGATTCGAAACAACGTCTGGGATTCGAAACAACGTCTGGGATTCGAAACAACGTCTGGGATTCGAAACAACGTCGACTGGTGAATACGCATTCAAATCATTGGTAAATTGACGACAACGAAAGCCTCAACGACAAAGGTATAAAAGTTGGTTGTTATCAAACAAAGAACAATCCCCAATACTTCAAACACAAAAGAAAACTCGTGTTTTCCAGAAAGGACAGCACTGAAGTAAAGAAGTAAGATGGAGAAATTAAGTGTCAAGAAACAAGCAGAACTGAAGAAGATGTCTTCTGAAAGATTAAAGCAGCGCTTGTTAAAGGCTGGTTTTGAAGAAGAGAAACTGAAAGATATGTCACGTGAAGACATGCTAGAAGCGTTAGCTGAAGTCTGGCTTAAAGAAGAAGCAGAGGAAGAAGAAGGTGCTGTCGGCGGTGCTGTGGAAAAGGTTATTGAAAAACCGCCTGGACTTATGTCTATGGAGATGATGATGCAATGGATGATGATGACAAGACAAGAAGAGAAAGAAAGAGAGGAGAAACGAAGACAAGAAGATAAAGAAAGAGAGGAGATACGAAGACAAGAAGAGAAAGAGAAAGAGGAGAAACGGAGACAAGAAGAGAAAGAAATGCGACAGGAAGAATTACGTCTTCAGAGAGAAAAGGAAGAGAAGGCAGAACGTCTTCAGAGAGAAAAGGAAGAGAAGGCAGAACGTCTTCAGAGAGAGAAAGAAGAGAAAGCAGAAAATGTACGACAGGAAGAATTACGTCTTCAAAGAGAGAAAGAAGAATTGCAAAGGCAGCAATTTGAAATTCAATTAGAGCAATTGAGAAAAGATAGAGAAGATGCTGAAAGGAGAAGATTAGAGCAGATGATTGAATTTGAAAAGGCGCGGAAAAGTGACGAAGAGATACGTCAGCAACAGATTGAAGAGAAGAGACTACGTGAAGAAGAAAAGGAAAAAGTGCGAATTTCAGAGTTGGAGCGAGCAGAACAGGTTAGACAAGAAGAACTGAAATTACAGAAAGAAAGCATGGAGAAGGCGGAAGAGGAAAGACAAGAACGTTTAAAGTTGGAACAACAAAAAATAGCATTAAAAGAAGCACAACTCAAAGAGGAGAAGCGAAATAGAGAAGCTCAAGAGCAAAGAAGAGAAGAAGAACGAGAAGAACAGAAAAGGAAACAGGAAGAAAGTGAAACGATGGTTTCGAAAATAAAGAAAATTGGTGATGCCATGAAACACGTGTTACCTAAAATGCCAAACGATATGATGGAGGTGCCATTATATTTCGAAACGGTTGAGAATGCGTTTCGTAGTTTCAACGTGCAAGAACAATTCTGGGTGAAGTTACTATTGCCATTGATGACTCCGAAAGCTAGAACTGTTCTAAACAGATTGTCATTCGATGATTTAGACGATTATCAGGTCGTGAAACAGCACTTGTTAAAAGAATTCAAGTTGACACCGAGAGAGTACAGATCGAAGTTTATTGATGCGAAGAAGACAGCTGAAGAAACGTATACAATGTTTACAGCTAGGCTGAAGAACTTGCTGAACTATTATGTGAAAAGTCGCAAAGTGGAAAAGAATTTTGAGAAGCTGTTTGATTTATTAGTGGCGGATAAGTTGAAAGAATCACTACCACCAGGTCCACTACAGTTTGTATTGTCGAAGGAAGGAACTGATTGTTACGAAGCTAGTGTTGTGGCAGACCTAGCAGACATTCATGTTAATAATCGAATTGGTTTGGCAATTCCGAATAAGACAAGTTTTGGTTTTGTTCCTAATGGCAAAAGAAATCAACAGTTCACTCCAAATTTTGGTTTTCATTGGAAGAGCAATCAAGAAACAGGAAATCAGTTCAGAGGTGCAGAAGTGAAACCAAATTCTCCGGTTGTTCACGAGAATAGAGAGTCGATGATGGCCAGACAACGTCCGGTATATAACAAGTCACCACCAAGGTTTGTCGCAAGAGAAGGCAATGCATCGTTTACTCCATATAAGAGAAAAGAAAGCATTGAACAACGAGGTGCAGTGGTGAAACGTTGTCACAACTGTGGATCAGACAGGCATTTGATGAAATTCTGTCCAGTTCCTGTTACAACCTCAAATTATGGAAAACAAGAAAATTCGAGGGTGAATCGAATTCAAGTGGTTGATAATTCTGAAAGTCAAGCCACAGAACATCAGAACAATGAAACTGAAGTAAAGTCAGTGATGAAATGTCACCTTTCACCTGATATTCAGAAAGAAATTCTATTGCACAATGGAATGCAGAAAGAAATGGTTGGAAGAGATGAAAGTACAGCATTGAAGAAAGTGGTATTGCAGTACGTCGAGGTAGAAATTCGTGGAACAGCAGGAAAAGAACCAATAAAAGTAAAAGCACTGATTGATTCTGGAGCAGAGGTTCCGGTGATTAGTGAAGAATTACTGGAAGGCATGAAGGTGGAGCAGATTGGAAAAGTGAACTTACAATGCGTGGCAGGAGATGCCATTCCTGCAAAGTTGGTGAAAGTTGATGTAAGGCTGTGTTGTAACGATGTGGAAGAAGAGGTAATTCCGCATAAAGTCAAATGTTCACTTACACCTTATGTGACATTGATGTGTGCTAGTATTGCAAAAATGGGAAGCACAGAAAGATTCTTGTTGCATCCAGAAATCATTGCAGAACTTAAAGCCGTGCCACAAGTGAAAATGATACAAGGAGATGTGCAAGCGAATGTAACGACGAGATTGCAGAGTCAGCGAAAGAAAGTGGTAGATGTCGAAGAGGAAAGTGAAACTGAAAGTTCAAGTGAAGAGGAAAACGAAAGTGATGATCAACAAAGTTTAATACAAGACGGTATAACAGCAGAAATGAGTGAACAAGAGATGGCTGCATGCAAGAATGGTAATCTAAATGAAACGAAAGAGGATAATGAATGTGATGTGGAGATAGCAGATTTGTTTCAAGAAAATGAGAAAGATGAAGAACAACAGATGCAGATTGCAGACGCAAAGAAATTCGAAGAACAGCAGAGACAAGATGAATCATTGAAAGCATGGTGGAATTTAGCGCCAGATAAAGAATCTGAATTCTGCGTGGTAAATGGCTTACTGTACAAGAGATATCGAATATTAGAGCAAACGATATATCAATTGGTGTTACCAAAAGAGCGACGAATGAAAGTGATGGAGTTGGCTCACGAATCAGTATTTGGAGGACATCTTGGAGAAGAGAAAACTAGAGAACGAATAAAGTTGTCTTTTACGTGGCCAAAGATGAGAAGAGATATAGTGAAATTTTGCAAATCATGTGAGAAATGTCAGTTAAAGGCAAGAAGTTTGGTGATGGACAGGGTTCCTATCACTCCAATTCCAAGAGAAGATGTGGCGTTTAGAAGAATTACAATGGATTGTGTAGGACCAATCGAGCCAGCATCTGCTGCAGGTCACAAGTACTGTTTATGTATTGTCGATTCTTGCACCAGATGGCCTACAGTGTTTCTGTTGAAATCATTAACTGCGAAAGCTGTGTGTGATGCTTTGATGGAGTTGTTCATGAACGTTGGTGTACCTTCAGTGATCACAAGTGACCAAGGAACAAATTTTACTGCGAGTCTGACAAGAGAATTTCTGAATTTAATGGGTTGTAGTCCAAGATTTGACACGCCAGGTCATCCAGAGGCAGCTGGACTAGTAGAAAGATGGAACCAAACATTCAAGAAAATGATCCATCATGTAATTGTTGACAATCCAAGGCAATGGCACAAAGTAATTCCGTTTACAGTGTGGGCATTACGAGAAGTACCGAATGCAACTACTGGAATTGCTCCTTATATGTTGGTGTATGGAAAGATTCCGCGTGGACCATTGGCAATTTTAAAAGAAAGTTGGACAAGAGAAATTAATTTACCACCTCATATTGGAATCCAACCAGAAAAGTACTTGAAAGACATGAAAGCAAATATGGAAAAAGCATTACTGTTTGCAGAATCATATTCACGAGAGAAGCAATTACAGTATACGAATCAATACAACAAAAGAGCGAAACATAAAGAATTTGAACCGGGTGAAAAAGTTATTGTGTTGTATCCGACTTCAACAAATAAACTGATTTCACGATGGCATGGTCCATGTACTGTCATACAACGAAGATCAAAGTACTCTTATTTGATTGATATGGGTGACGATTGTCGAAAGATAATTCACGCAAATAAAATCAGAAAGTACATTACAAGAGCAATGAGTTGTGGACTAATCGTTGAAGAAGATGAAGACTTTGGTTCAGTGGTTGAATTGCTGATGAAGAATGACTGGCAAAATGAAAAGAATTCACTGAATCTTGATCCTGAACAGATTAGCCATTTGACATTGACTCAACAAAAACAATTGCTGGAAATACTGAACAAATATTCCGATCGATTTTCTGAAAAGCCTGGATTATGTACATTGGTTGAACATGAAATTGAACTGAAACCGGAATTTCGTGAAAAAGAATTTATGGCTTACCGAATTCCACTCATCTATCGAGCAGAAGTTGAACGACAAATTAAAGAAATGCTTCAAGCCAACATTATAAAACCATCTTCGAGCAGAATGGCAAGTCCGTTGGTAATTGTTAAAAAGAAAGACGGTTCTCTGAGACTTGCCTGCGACTACAGATACATTAACTCGTTCACTGTGGATTGTAAATATCCGATGCCGATTGTGAAAGATGTTTTGCACAAAGTTGGAAAATCAAATGTGATCTCGATTTTTGATTGTCGAAGTGCTTACTGGACTTGTCCTGTTAAGCAAACTGATCAATGGAAAACTGCTTTTGTTACTCACAATGGACTGTACGAGTTTACTCGTGTTCCTTTCGGAATGATCAACTCAGGAAGAACATTTGTTAAAGCAATTAACATGGTTTTACAGCCTATAAATGAATTTGCTGAGCCCTATGTAGATGACATTGCTGTGCATTCAGATGACTGGAAGATTCATTTACAGCATTTAGATGCATATTTAATGCAAATGAGACTGCATAACATTACTCTGAACTTAAAGAAATGTATCTTTGGTAAGAGTGAGGTAAAGTTCATCGGTCATGTGGTTGGTTCTGGAACGATTCAAATGAATCCAGATAGAATTGAAAGTTTAATTAATTTGAAAACCCCAGAAACGAAGAAACAAATTAAGCAATTGCTGGGATTTTTTGGTTACTATAGACAGTTTATCAAAGATTTTGCACAGATTGCGAAGCCTCTATCTGATTTGACAAGCAAACATGTTCCAGATAAGATTGATTGGACTGATAGACATCAACAGGCATTTAATTTACTTAAAGATGCTGTACGCTCTAAAGTTGTTTTATATGTTTTTGATGTTGGAAAACCTTTTAATTTGTACTGTGATAGTAGTGATTTTGCAGTAGGAGCTGTTTTAACACAGATGGATGATAAGGGAATAGAACGCCCTGTATCATTTATAAGTCAGAAATTGACTGACACTCTTAGGTTGATATATATATATATATATAATGTGTATCGATTGTTAAGCGTTTTAGTCTTAGGCCTTAGTTGCGCTGTCGGCTCGTGGGCGCTTGGCCTAAAGTAGCCTAAACTTTGGCTGACGATAGATTGTTTTACACGTGCAGTTAGCGCGCCAAACTTAGAAACTGCTGATGACAGTGAATTTGAACTATACAGTGTAGTACAGTTGTTTTAAGGGAAGAGTTGAGTTTGTTGTTATTAAACTGTGTTTGGAAAAAAGAAAGAAACATTCAAAGGGAAATGTGTCAATTTAATTCTTAAACAGTTAGAAGCGTTGAACAATTTATATGTAGAGATAAGGAAAGTTCTTGAGGTAGGTCACAAATTTGGAAAAAAAAAGTTGGTGACAATTGATACTAAAAATAAGAAAGTAAGATATTCCCTTTTTAAACCCGCGAAAAACCCAACGGTTTTTTAATATAAAAAGCATTCCCCCCTTTCTTTTTAAAAAGGCATAAAAATTTTCAATTTTGGGTAAGGTAAAATCATTGCCGGGGGAAAGGAAAAAGGGGAAAAGGGGAACTGGGGGTTCCCAACCCAAAAAGGGATGCGGGTTTTCTTTTTCCCCTTTAAGGTATAAGGCCCCAAAGCCCCCCCTCTTCAAAAAACCCCCCCCGGGGGCAGCATACAACAAGCGTGCCCCCTGGTCGCCCCCGCCACATAGTAAAGCCCGGGGGAACAGACCAAAAAGGGCAGTAAGTAAGGGATATACGCGCAGGGGATACATGAAAATTTCCCAGCCCTGGAGTTTTTTAAATTTTTAAAAAGGGATCTCGGTAAAAAAGGGTGGGTTTTTGGCTCCCCAAAATGAAGCAAATTGCGGGGCGAAATGCAACTCAAACAATTAAAAGTGAGGTAAAAAATAAGGTTTTTTACCAAAATTTTCACAAACTTGTGATTATTGGGAAAAATTACTGTTTTCAATCAAAAAATTTAAATGGAAATCAAACCCTCTTGCAATGGCATCTTTTGCCCTT
>JACEVL010003716.1:0-12572 GCA_020284085.1 Aporrectodea caliginosa
CAGACTGACTAGTTAAACCGAAAAGTAAACTATCACTACGGATGAAAAGATATTCGATGCAAATATGAAGAGATGACTTAACGTAATGATCATCGTAATAAGATTTGAAAGCAACAAGATGTCGCGAAACAATTTATAACACATTGCTCTTCTTAGACACCTTTACAATCATTATTGAGAGGCTATAAATAAAATCATAAAACTTATTCACCATAGCAAAAGACCCAATACCCAGCAATAGGTAAGGTCGACGTCAACGGTCCTTGGCGGCCACAAGATGTTTCTACACAACGGAGAAACTGCTTATCTATGGGGTAAGAGCCAGTCCGAAGGCTGGAATAAGGAGGAGGGCGACGGCAATCATCTTCGTTATGACACAGCGTCGTTAAACTAAACCTACCGACTTATAAGACGGGATTGAATCTGCGCAATGGTTTCCATGGTTTGTGATGTTGTTCTCATTCGAAAGCATCAGGTTCAAATACCAATGAAGAAGAAGAGAAGAAGAGCAGTTCCTTATGGTTAAGCTAATAGTCAGCCATGGGTGAAGTGTTAGCGGCTTTAAATTCCTTAACCTTGGCATCTTAGGGCGAGTGGCCAGTCCTATCCCTCGCCGTCTGGCCATCCCACCAACAGGGTACGGCCAGATTACTCATTATAGCGGAGTTGACTATAATAGAAGGCGCAAGCAGCGTCAATCTCGAACCAAATTTCTCCCCCGTCTGGGATTTGAACCCGACCTCTCGACTGACAGTCCATCAGGCTAACCACTATACTATGACGCGCTGAAGTTACTGATGGCTGCCTAATGAAACCTTTATAATTAATGTAACAAGACATTTAATATAGCGCATTTTCAGTCAACACTGAATCGATAGACAGTTAAGATGACACAGTCTCCGAGATAAGAAACAAGCGATTTCTTTGAAAAACTTCTCTTAAACGATGCAGCGCTCGTGAATAAGATGGTGCCCTGCGCTTAGCTGCTAAGTGACGCTGTAGTAATTTCTAGAATTTACAGCATGCGATTGGCTGCAAACAGTGTTTAGCTTTTACGGTTGGCCAACAGAACTTTTCAGTTTGTGCATCATTAGTGCTTTTGTGCGAAGAAATTTGTTAAACACCAAAAAGTAGTTGTTAAAAAATAAGGTGTCAGTTTTCCAGTGGCGGGGGGGGAACAAGTGCCCCCTCTTGCCCCTATGTGCGGGCGCCCATGATCCCCAAATATACCCCAGTTTTTGCCTACATGCGTGATGTATTGCACTGGCTTCCTGCCTCGCAACGCATCTCCTATGGGATAGCAGCACTTGTCTGGCGGTGTCTCACTGGTAGTGCTCCGGTGCTCCGTCCTACTTATCTGATCTCTGTCGCCCGGTTTTTGACTTAGCTTCTCGTCGAGCTCTGCGCTCTTCGACTAAGGGGGAACTATTGGTCACTCGGGCCCGCTCCTCGGTCAGACAGCGTCGAGCCTTTTCGGTTGTTGGCCCCTCCACTTGGAATGGGCTCCCGCATGCGTTACGCTTACTGCCCTGGAATAATTTGCCTGCTTTAAACCAATTGCTAAAGTCCTTTCTCTTTGGCCATGGCTGGGCTGGGAGCACCTCTAAGTATACTTCGCGAAGAGGCGCTATATAAATTTCCGGAATAAATGAATGAGGATATGGCAATGGCCGTCTCTTTCATGTATACGTAATTTTATGTAAATGATCAGCGTCGCCTTCCTTCAATCCAGCATTCGCACTGGCACCAACAGATGGCATGCAGTTTTTCCCGTTGTTTATCGTCATTTTGTGGCCGCCAACGACCGTATACGTCGACCTGCCCGATGAGTGTAGTGTGACATTCTAGCGATTGAACGAAGTTGCAGAATTTATAGAACCGGAAGGATGCTTTTCACAGGTGTTTAAGACGAGCACTGTATCATTAATTATTGTTTGGCGACATTTAGGGATTGGCGAAGAATAATCATAATATATTTGTGCATTTATTAAGCGCCACTGTATAATGACCAGGCATAAATCATTGGCGCTGAGCAATTGTGAGTGAAGGACTTGCCTAAAGTCCCTCTACAGAAACTATCTCATTGGAGGAGTTTATGAGGCGGTCACCAGGTGGACACAAACCGAACGATCAAAGGACGTCTCGGCAATTTCAAGTACGAACAACGACAACGATTAGAGCACATTAGCCTTTATTGTATTGTATTGTATTGTATTGTATTGTATTGTATTTGAACACTTGTTATAGCGCCTCTACCAGATTCTCCCTATTCAGAGGCGCTCCCGACTACTGCTGTAGTCGGAGTTTCACGCCGAAGCGCATGAGCAATTGCGAGTGAAGGACTTGCCAGGGTCCCTACGCGACGGCTTTGAGGTGGATTCGAACCCGCAACCCTCCAGCTGCAAGGCACCGAACATACCCCCAAACCACCGCGCCCCAGTATATTGTGTTGTGTTGTGTGTTGTATTGTACTCCACGTTTATAATGCGACCGAGCCACCCGCAGTAAAGATCCGAGAAATTAATCTCTGATAAACCGACCCGACCGGGAATACAAACATGCTCAACTGTAAAAAAGAACAATTGAAGAAAGTGTGGCAATGGAAGAAGAAAAACAGTTCCTTTAGTGAACTCAGAGAGGCAGCCATGGATATGAAGATGTGTTAGCGACTTCATTTTCTTGGCCTTTTTCTGGTTTACCGTGCATTATTTATCTCGTCTAGTTGTAAATGACTTGTTAGCAACATAATAGGCTAACGCAGAGAAAGCGCTTTGTGACATACTTAAAATGTGCTATATTAAGTGTCCTGATATATGTACACACATCTGATATTCTCGATAATTGAACTGATTACTGTTTGGTTTTGGTGCGCCATTTCTCGATACCTTATGCATTAGACACCGCAGTTACTAATCAAGTAGTAATTTAACTATTTGAATTTAAATAAATGAAAACTAAAGTTTCGCATGTAAAAGGTTCCCCGTCTGTCATCCCTGAAGCTATCCCGTTCGAAATTGAAGTATCGTCTAATAATTATATTGCATTAAAACTCCATCCTTTTTTGTTATTTGTTATATTATTACGCATTTATTAAACGCCACACGTGCTCGTCGGGACTTCTCGATTGCGGCGCCACGGATCTGGAATACTCTTCCGCCATCTTTGCGTGCCACTAACGTTACGTCGATTCTACCCTATGACCTGACATGTCGAGTGATGGAAGTATCTAGCGATTAACCGCATTTGCCTGAATTTATTGCATTGAAAGAATACGTGTTAAAGGTGTCTAAGACCAGCATTGTACTATTATACATAATGTGGTTGCTTTAGCCCTCTCATTGACTTATATTCTAATTAGACATTTTGCATCGGTATTGTTATTTCTGTCACACAAGATATAATTAGTATCGCCTCCTCCTTTATTGTCACTGTCACCAACCGAGGATACGACAGTGACTGAGATCTACTTTCACATATTATGCGCAGTTTATCAACGCTGTGTAAGATTAGTTTCTCTGTTAAAATATCATGTAGATTCTTCTTCTTTTCAACCGTCCTCGATACGAGGGTTGGTCGCATTGTAGACGATTCTTCTCCATCCTCTCCTGTCCTCGGTTTCTCGCAGCAACCTTTCCGTTGATAATTCCAACCATTCTCCCACATTGTCCATCCACCTCTTCCTTGGTTTCCCTCTTGCTCTTGCTCCCGGTACCGTTCCTTGCATAATTTCTTTCTCTAGACATTCACCTTGTTTCCTCATTATGTGCCCAAAGTAAGACATCTTTCTTCTTTTGATTGATTCCAGTAAATTCCTTTCCACTCCCGCCGTCTCTAACACCCATTCATTTGTTTTCTTCTCTATCCATGATATACCCAGTATTTTTCGTATGCATTTCATTTCAAATGCTTTTATTCTCTCCTCATCCCTCTTTTTGATTGTCCAGCTCTCGCAGCCATACATCATCACTGGGCATATAAGTGTCCTCATTAATTTAATCTTTGTGTAAATTTTTATGTTATGGCTTTTCCACAGTTTCATCAGATCTACTCCTATTCCAAGTCCTCTTGCAGTTCTTATTCTTATCTCCCTGCTGCAATCCACGTCTTCTGTTATGATTGATCCTAAGTACACGAAGGTTTCCACTTGTTCTATCATACTGTCTTGTACTTTGATGTTGCATTGATTCCCATTTAGTGCCATGCACTTTGTTTTACCTATGTTGATCTCTAAGCCCATTTTCGCCCTTCCCTGTCCAATCGAGTCACCAGATCCCGTAGTTCCATTTCTGTGCTTGCCATTAACACTATGTCATCTGCATATCGTAGATTTTTTATCCTTCTTCCTCCAACTTGAATGCCTCCTTTGTATCCTCTCAGTGCCTCTCTCATGACCATCTCTGAAAGTATGTTGAACAATGTTGGTGAGATCAAACATCCCTGTCTGACTCCCCTTTTAATTTTAAACTCACTTGACAGTATCCCGGCAATTTTTACCTTTGCCGTCTGTTTCCTATACAGTTCTGTTATCAGGTTCATAATGTATGATGGGTACCCCATTTCAACCATCGACAGCCATAGTTGCTCATGTGATACACAATCAAAAGCCTTTTTGAAATCGACAAAGCACATGTACAGCGGTAGTTGGTGCTCTCTCATCTTTTCCATTATGATTCTAAGATTCGTCACTTGATCCCTTGTTCCTTTGCCACGCCTAAACCCTGCCTGTGCATCTGATAATTCTGATTCCGTACGTCCTCTTATTCTTTCCAAAATGATCTTCAGCATAATTTTACTCGCATGTGAGACCAATGCTTTGGTCCTATAATTCCTACATTGTTTCATATCCCCATTTTTTGGAATGGGTATGAATATAGACTTCGTCCAATCCTCTGGCCATTCCCCCGTTTCCCATACCTCCACACATATCCTATGCATTCTGTCTATTGCCGTTTCTCCCGCGAACTTGAATAACTCTGCTGGTACCTCATCCGGCCCCGCACTTTTCCTTCTTGCTGATCCATTTATCGCACGTTCTACCTCTGATCTCAGAGGTGCAGGTTCCTTTGCGTGTTCCCCCATTATTTCATATGCATATTCACCATCATACAACTCCTCACAGTACTCCTTCCATCTTTCGGCTACTTCTTCTTTGTTTGTAATGTCTTCATCTGTTTTTGACTTTACAAAAATCAGCTGCGGTCTGAACTTCCCTGTAAGATTCCTTACAGTTTGGTATACCCTTCTTATATCCCCCCTTTTATTGGATTCCTCCAGATCCTTGCACATGTCCTCAATTTGTTGTCGTTTATCTTCTATTATTCTCTTCTGTACTTCTCCTTTAAGTGCCCTGTACTTCTCTTTATCTGTGTTCCTTGCATCCCTTTTTTCTGCAATTAATTCATACGTTTCATTAGTTATCCAAGGTTTACATTTCTGTTTCTTTTTATACCCAATGGTTGCCTCAGCCACATCAAGTAATATTGTTTTTGTATCTTCCCATAATTCATCAGGTTTCTTTTCTTCTTCCCACCTCCCCAGTTCTTCAAATCTATTAGTGACCTTTTAGGATTACGATGACGTTAAAGGTCCGTGGCAGCCACAAGTTGTTGATAAACAACGGGGAAATGCTAACCTACAACTCCCTGCGCTTGGCTTTCGAGTGGCGCTTTATGATCGAGTGTTACCAGTCCTAAATCTGGATTAAAGAGAAGGGAGACATAAGACACCTTTATTTTGATGGATCATCGTTAAATAGAAACTATGCAATGTCTTACCTCTTAGCAACCTTTAAAACGTTGCCTTCGGCTGCTATATATTGAGCCAATGCGTTTTTATCGCTAAATCGCTATCACGCGAAACTCATAGGATCTGGATGACGTTAACGGCCCGTGGCGGCCGTAAGCTGTTGATAAACAACAGAAAAGCGCTAACCTACAACTCCCTACAATACTCCCAGCCTTGATATCTCCGCGAACTATTCACCATGCAGCAAGCCCGATGTACCAGTTCATCCTCCGTTCTAACTCTTTCTCGACCCCCGGTCATTACTCATCTCAAGTTCTCCAACCGAGCAATATCCAACACAGCACCACGTCTCTTATGGAACAATCTACCTCCTGAATTCCACACTTTTTCGGTTCTTCCACCATCATCGCCAATCATCCATCATCATCTGCCTCAAGCTCCTCTATTCATCGCCCTAAGGCTCTCCACTCGAAACTAAAGTCTCTCCTTTCAAGAACTCTTACCCCGACTGACCTGATCCTGTGCCTTCCAATCCTCGACCTAAACGACACCCACCTTAACATCTGCTCTGCCCCCTCTGAACCTCTGGAAAACGGACTCAGACCTCCCTCGGACTTCTCTTTTGGACAACCCCTCTGACTAGACCCAGCGCTCGTGAATAAGCTGGTGCCCTGCGCTTGGCTTTCAAGTGGCGGTTTAGAAGTCTGGAGATTACGATTACGATTACGATTATGATCGAGTGTCTGGCAATCCTAAACCTGGATTGCAGAGTAGGGCGACGTCAGACATCCTTATTTTGACATAGCATCGTTTAACAGAAACTACGAAATGTTTTACCTCTTAGCAACCTCTAAAACGCTGCCTTCAAAATGCTATAAATTAAGCCAATGCGTTTCATCGCTATTACAGAATGCCCCAAAACACTCTTAGGATTAGGTTGACGGAAGCGGCCATAAGCTGTTGATAAACAACTGGAAAACATGGATTGCAACGTTAAACAGAGACGACGAAATGTCTTTACGATTCTCGACTTCCATTTCCATTGAAGCGACCATCGATTTAGGTCGTATGCATTGTGATGCTAGCGCAATAGAAGTCATTACATTAGAAGACTAATGATGCAGAAATGGATTATGTGCTAAGCTAATTTTGGCCATTTTTAGAAACTGAAATGCATTAAAAACTTTAAAGACGTCAACAGCCTTTTTAGCTATAAGATGTCGTTAAATTTAATATGATTCTCGACTTCCATTTTCTTTGATGTGACCATCGACTGAGGTCTTGTGCATTATGATACTGGGACAATAGAGGTTATTACATTAGAAGGCCACCAGGGCAGAAGTGGATAAGGTGTGAAGTTCACTTTGTCCATTTTTAGACTGGGCACAGTACTTTTTCATACCGTTAGCAAGCATGACTTCATACCAGTGGTAAACAAATAATGATACCCCAATTTGGGCAAAGATTATGAATTCTATTAAATTAAAGACTTCTATGGCGCCGGTGTCTAATGATAATAATCTTTGTCGGCGGAAACGGCCTATGTTGTCATAAGCTGCCGTTAAACTGTGGATCCTATCCTAATTGCCAGTGGTAGATAAGAGGTGTAATATGCCAAAACTAATTTTTGTCGGCGGCAACGACCTATGTTGTCATAAGCTGCCTTTAAACTGTGGACACAATTGCCAGTGGATCTGAGAATCTCCATCAAACAGTAAGCATGACGTTCAAGGTTCTTCGCAGCCACAAGCCATTACATAACGATCAGTAATACCTTTGTTGTCTGAGACACCATTAAAACTATCCAAAAGACGCTATAAATTCACCAAAATGCGTTTTATCACTAGACACCAGCTAACCCTCTCATAGACTATGATTGACGTTGATGGCCGCTACAGAATGGTGATAACAGCACGTCCAGTGGTGATAAACAACGGAAAAGTGCCTACGATTGGGTTGTGCCAGTCCGAAGCCTTAATAACAGAGGAGGACGACATCAATCACCCTCATTACGACGCCAATGATCTTTGTTATCACACCGTGTCGCTAGATTGAAACTACTACTACTATTGCCCCTGAATTAAGAGCTGTAATGTGCCAAAACAATTTCTGTCGACGTCAACGGTCTTTGTTGTCAGAAGCTGTCGTTAAAGTTGAATCAGACAGAGATGCAGTATATTGTGTGGAAGTAATTTGAAAGAGGTGAGTTTTAAACGAAATGACATAAGCGACTGAACAGAACGGACAGATACTGGAACAACCGAACAAGGTTGTTCCAAAAAAAAACCGTTCTAGCTATGATTATCTGAAGAATACTGGAAGTCCCCACTGAAAAGAAATGGAGTGCCTGGAGTGTTGACTTTCTATGTATGTAAGTATGTATGTATGTATGCATGTATGTGTGTGTATGTATGTATGTATGTATGTATGCCTTCTCGGTGGCGGGACCAAGGTGCTGGAACAGCCTTCCATCTTTGATCCGTGCCGAAATATCAGTTGAGACTTTCAAGTCTAGTCTCAAGACCTACTTCTTCTCCAAAGCGTATCCTGACTGACGTTTTTGATTTGTTAAAGCGCCTTTGTAACGGAATGTGCTGTGTTACGGCACGGTAGAAAATGTCGGTTTCATCGTCATCATCATCATCATCATCATCATCATCATCATCATCATCATCATCATCCATCATCATCATCATCATCATCATCATCATCATCATCATCATCATCATCATCATCATCATCATCATCATCATCATCATCATCATCATCATCATCATCATCATCATCATCATATCCTGTCTGTATGTATGTATGTATGTATGTATGTATGTAATGTATGTATGTATGTATGTATGTATGTATGTATGTATGTATGTATGTATGTATGTATGTATGTATGTATGTATGTATGTATGTATGTATGTATGTATGTATGTATGTATGTATGTATGTATGTATGTATGTATGTATGTATGTATGTATGTATGTATGAACACTTGTTATAGCGCCCTTCAAGATTTCTACTCAGAGGCGCTCCCGACTACAGCGCGGACACTGAATCGGAGTTTCACGCCGAAGCGCATGAGCAATTGCGAGTGAAGGACTTGCCCAGGGTCCCTACGCGGCGGCTTGAGGTGGATTCGAAACCACAACCCTCCGTCTGCAAGGCACCGAACATACCCCTACACAACCGCGCTCCGCCCTCAATACTCGTTCCCGCTATTAGTGGTCTGGCGGGTGTCCTAACAGCGGCTAATGCTGTTCGAAGCGTTTGACATGATATGGAGACTGGTGTTAGCATTGTGCGATACGTTTTCAGCTATATCCGAGTGTTTACGGCAAATACAAAACTGTTAAAGGTTTTAAAGTTTTTATATATTTTAAATGTTTCAGGTTATCTTGAAAAGCTTGGATTTAAAAAAAACTGTAAAGAATTATAGCCATTTATTGTTAAAAACCAGATGATAAGTAATTTCTTTTAAATATTTACATGTTTGTACGTATGTATGTATATATGTATGAAAATAATTTATATGGCACGTCTAAAGTACCTCACAAAGACACTTTATCCATTTACCCCTTCGTTACCTTTGCATACTAATATTTCCGATAATGAACATTTGTGTTACCAATATCCGTTTATCTTTCTTATCTTTGCATACTAAGATCTGCGATAATGAACTGACCTGATGACCTGTTTCGACGTTATCTCGCTTCGATGCTGGGCTGGAACCGTCGTCCAGTTTTCCGCCGGAGTGACCATGGCATCGACGACTAGCAGACCGTAACCGAAATGATGGCTGACTGCTGAGGTAGATGAACAAAATAAGATCAATAAACCCGTTGAGGTAATGCAAAGTGAAGTAAGTTAAGCTCTGGTATTTTTAAGAAAGGTAATTCGTAACCAAGGAGACAGTTATCTAATATAATTTGATCTAATTTTTTTATAACGTAATCTAATCCAATCTGAATGATTTCTATAGAGTCGTTCTCATCGTGAGCAAGGAATCAATCAACGTAAGCTAAAGCTAAGGCTGAGGGCGATCTAGCCACAAAAACGCATTTGCCGTATTTATAGCAATTGAAGGAAGCGTTTTGGAGGTGTATAAGACGAGAACTTTTTCATCAAATGCTAAGGGTTGGTCTGGACGGGGAAATCCTCGGATCGGATTGGATCCACAGTTTATTAACGGCAGCATATGACCACATAGGCCGTTTCCGCCGACAAAGATTATTTTTTTGCATATTGCAGCTCAACGTGCCTCGGATCTACGCTTCTGCTTTCACTTATAGTGTGTTTATCAAACATAAAAGGGGTGAGGAATAATTTTCTAGGTATAAAGTTAATACTCTTCTGTATTTACTAAGTAGTTGCTTTTTAAAGACACCGTGTCATACCAAAGATGACTAGCCTCGCCATCCTCGTTTCTCCAGGCTTGGGACTGGCACTGCCAGAGTAAGAGCAGTTGCAGAGTGTTCTGCTTTTACTCAACACAATCACCAATAAATGTGAACACTTACAATCGAGCGCATCAACATCTGTTACAGAACCGCTCTTCTGCCTTTATCAGTCATCTGAGTATATCATTCTTAAAAGAGATGTGGAATTATTTTCTGAACACTTCTCACCGTTTACATAACACAAAGCAACGAATGCAGAACCGCTCTTATGCGTTTACTACTTAGTTGCTACTTATGAACACTGTTTGTAATTATTTTGAACATTCTCATCGTTCCTACATATCATCATCACACAGCGATTAGCAGAAGTCAAAACAGACATCGAGATTGATTAGGCGAAAACCGCATTCGCTCTATTTATATCGTTGGTGAGTTTGTTTTAAAGGTGTGTAATAAGACCAAACTATCATCCACTGTTCAGCGAAATCTTACGACCTCTATGGCCGTTCACGTCAACCTCACCTTACCAAATTTATTACAGCGCCCTATTAAGTTCATTTGCTGGAACGACGTTATGTACAGACGCTCAGTGAAAACGAATTCGGTTTGAGGTTAAGATCGAAGGGTCAGACATTTTAGACAGACGATTGCGGTGGATGGTGTTTAGGATTGGAACAGCAAGATGGGTGGGGGAAGTGGAGAAATCAGAGTTGTGCTCTTGGAATTATTAGAGTGCACGAATTGTATGTCTTCCTCACTGCCTTCTTGTCTGTCTATATTTCTGCTTCTGCTCCTATCTGTATGTCTGTCGATCTGTGGAGCTGTCGGTATTTCGGTCTGTGTGTCTGTCCGTCTGTCTGAATGTCTCTCTAAGAATTGGGTCTCTGTCTCCCTGCCTGCTTGTCTGCCAATAGATCTGCTTCCATTCCTGTCTTTCTGTCTTTCTGTCTGCCCATATGTTTGTATGTCTGTCTGCCTGTCTTAGAATCTATGTACCTCTGAGGTATGCATATATGCAATCAAATTTAACTGTCCCTTCATTGACGGGTTTTAAGTATAGATTAACGCCCAAAAGCCTTCACAGAGGATATGAGTTAAAATCCACTCAAACTACCCAGTTCAGCGGACGCTCACGGAGAAGCGCCAGAAACAGTAGCAGCGGGAACCGACTTTTTGGAACGCCAGATACAGGCGAAGCGCAGATCACAAGAAAAATGAGACAAGAAGAGGGAGGAGGAGGAGGAGGAGGAGGAGGAGGAGGAGGAGGAGGAGGAGGAGGAGGAGGAGGACGAGGAGGAGGAGGCAAAAAATGATACGAAGGAGGAGAAAATTATAAGAAGGAAGGGGAGGAGGAGGAGGGGCGAAAGATAAAGAGGAATATGAAAAGGAAGAGTGGCGGAGAAAAGGAGGAGCAGGAAAATGATGTGAAAGCGAGGAGGAGAGGAGGAGATGATAATGGAAACGAGGAGGAGAGGGGCGGAGGAAATGGAGAAGGAGGAATAATGAGATGGAGGAGGAGGAGGAGAAGAATGAGAAATGGGAGGATGAATATAAAGAGGAGAGAGGATATGGTGAGAGTGAAGAGCGAGGAGGAGAAAGAGGAGGAAGAAGAAGAGGATGATAAAGAGGAATTTATAAGAACAATGCAATTTCTAGCCTCCTCCTCAAATAGTTACCGTGTAAGTTGCCTTGTGCAAGTCCTTCACTAACGAATGCTCAGCGACATCGATTGATGCTTCGTCATTAGATAGTGGCGCTTAATAAATGCAAAAATATATTATGATTATCCTTAGCGCGTCAATGCCCAGACGTGGCTAAGCAATAGATGATACAATGCTCCACTTAGACACCTTTAACATTCATTCTTCTCAGCCTATAAATTCTGCCAATGCGTTCAATCGTTAGAGCTGTAATATGCCAAAAACTAATCTTTGTCGGCGGCAACGGCCTATGTTGTCATAAGCTGCCGTTAAACTGTGGATCCAATCCAATCGTTAGATATGCATCTATTCCCGTTTTTATAGGGGAAGTTCGACGTGAACGATTATTGACGGCCACAAACTCGTAATAAACACCGGAAAACTGCGTATCATAGGGTGGTGCCTGTCCGAAGGCTGGATTATTAAGGAGGGTGACGATATTTATCTCTGTTATGACGCCACATCATCAAACCGAACTACCATTTCGGATGAAAACATAATGTAATAACACAAGGAAATGACTAACAGGGGTTGATATGACGTCAGCGGCAGATGTTGTCATGAGATGTCATTAAACTGATGATTAAAAAAAAAACTAACAGGTTGACGTAGTACGCGTTCACAGTCACAAGATGTCGCTAAACATTGGATAATACATCGCTCGTCTTAGACACCTTTAAAGCATATTTTTGTCTACACTATAAATTCTGTCATGACGACAAATAA
>JACEVL010003717.1:0-15453 GCA_020284085.1 Aporrectodea caliginosa
AGTGGACATTGGAGTGGACAGCTGACCAGACGAAGGAGCAGCAGACGATCGTAGGTTGCAGCGTCGTTGTCATCAACGTCATCATCATCGTCTGTGAGATTGGATGGAGAAATAAGAAGGAGAAAAGTGGAGTTTATTTGTTAGGAAGAGGTCACCGGAAAACTACACAAACGAAAGGTGAGACAGCTGCTTTTAAAATGTAATATTAATATTATTAACTTTGTTATCGTTGTTAATATTCGATTTCGTGTTACAGTTAAATGAGTTGGACTGTACATTGAAGGTATGTAGCGAGTGAGCGCAATCGAGGATTATATATACTTTTATATAGCTAATATGGATTTAGTTTTATGGGTGTCTTATTATAATTATTATTATTATTATTATTATTATTATTATTATTATTATTATTATTATTATTATTATTATTATTATTATTATTATTATTATTATTATTATTATTATTATTATTATTATTATTATCTCTATTATCTATCTCTCTCTCTCTCTCTCTCTCTCTCTCTCTCTCTCTCTCTCTCTCTCTCTCTCTCTCTCTCTCTCTCTCTCTTTCTCTCTCTTTCTCTCTCTTTCTCTCTCTTTCTCTCTGTCTCTGTCTCTGTCTCTGTCTGTCTGTCTGTCTGTCTGTCTGTCTGTCTGTCTGTCTGTCTGTCTGTCTGTCTGTCTCTCTCTCTCTCTCTCTCTCTCTCTCTCTCTCTCTCTCTCTCTCTCTCTCTCTTTGCCAGAGCCGGCCCTCCCAAACCTCCGATTGGGGTGAGGGCCTGAAGTTTGTAAGTTATCTCCAAATATTATAGCTAGGAATCCAGAATCAACTCTGTGAAGCTGCTTCGCTATTGCTCGGACAAGGTCTACGACGCTCTTGACCAAGTTTAAGCATGCGCACTGTAAAAATGGAGCAACGGCCTCTTGAAGCGAGTTCGTTAGCAAAAAAATTATTTTGCATTATCACCTGCGTTTTGGTATATATATGATGACTTATTTCAAATCAATAAGACGAGTAAAGTGATGCAGCCACCAGAGTTTGCAATTGATTACCTGGAACCTGATCTACAGGCCAAAGAAGATTTCCTACAGAGATATCGTGAAACCGGATTTTAATTTTCTATTATAAGTACACGAGAAATTGCAGAAGATTATTATGGAAGTGAACACCATTACACCAATTTTCGTGAAACGAGAAACCGGCGCAGAAAAGCCCATTTTCACTACGAATGTGCTGACGAAATTGATAAATTTGCGCCAGAACAGCGATATAAAGCAGATGTTTCCTACGAACTTCTGGATCAGTCGCTGTTGTCAGTTCAGTCACGGTTCCAGCAGATCAAGGATAATAGGCAATTTTCCTTGATCTGCTGTTTAATAGCATTTTCGGGTTTCTCTCTCGTTCCGACGACGCACTCATCAAAATGCACGACACAGATCAGCTGCAAAAACATTGTGTTTACTTCACCGAGAAGATGGGAGACGCAGAAACAAATGAACTTCTAATGGAGCTTTCTTTCACGTTTTGTTGCAGTCATTTGTGGAGACAGTCAGCTAACAACAGCGTAAAACTTTCTACAGGCTTTTACCCTTATCTCTATGAGAAAAGAACTTCATAGCTTTTACCCTTATCTGCCAATTGCACAGAGGATTCTTCTGACCGAGCACCCCAGTAACAGTGGCTAATGCTGAGACTATATACCTTTCCCTCAATCTTCCTGATGCCTTGTGCAATGTGCATTACACACCGGCGCCAGAGAAGTTGTTAATTATAAGTCTAATTATCGGCGTTCCCCTCTTCCTTCTCTATCAATTCCTTCTCCTCCCCATTCATTTGCTAGTCCCTCCATTCGTCCTTCTTTCCCTCCTCCTCCTCCTTAATCACTTTCTCCTCCGCCATCTCTTCCTCCACTATCTCCACCTCCAGCTATCTCCACCTTCTCCTTTTCCTCTTTCTTTTCCTCGTCCTATCTAAACCTTCTCTTCCTCCTTCTCCTTTTCCTCTCATCGACCGCCTCCATCTCTTCCTTCCCTCCTCTTATCTAACCCTTCTCGTCGTTCTCTTCCTAATCCTGCTCCTCCTCATCTTCCTCAGTCTTCTCCTTCATCCTCTCCTCCTCCATCACCTCAGTCTCCTTCTCCTGTCATTTGTTAAAGTACATAACTCATCAATCAATTAGGGAATCAGTAAATAAACCAAATCAGCCAATCAGTTCTCCAATCAATCGCTCGACAGATATTATTGACCTGAACGATTACGATCGCATATTGTCATGACGTCATCGTTTCTTGTCCTCTCAGCGCCATCTTGTCTTCGTAGGGGAGCGTGGGGCAATGTCTAACAACATAGCTTTTTGTAGACCATAGTTCTGCTCCGTCTGCGGGGATCTCATATGCGCCTTAGGTGCACTGATAAAAAGGCGCTCTATAAATGACGATCATTCCACTTATGCCAGTCAAACTGCTTTCGTCTAATTGCTTCCTCAGAACGGAGTCTTCCATCTGTTTGCCCGCCTGCGAGGAAGGAGTGGGAGGAGGAAGAAGAGGAGGAGGCGGAAAGAAGGAAGGGAGGAAGGGAAGAGAAAGGAAGAGGAAGGAGGATGGAGGAGGAGGAAGGAGAGGAAGGAAGAGGAGGAGGAGGCGCCGAGGCGGAAAGGAAGGAATGGAATAGGAAGAGAGAGAGAAGAGGAGGTAGAGAGAGAAGAAAGAGGGAGAGGGAGAGAGAGAGAGAGATAGATAAGAGAAGGATGAGTAAGGGTAGGAAGAGAGAGAAGAGAGAGAAGGAATAAGATGGAAAGTATATCGGAGAAGACGGAAGGAGCGGAAGGGAAGTATAGGAGGAAGCGGATCGCTTGGAATGGGAGGGATTTATTACGGGTGGAAAATGGAGAAAATATTCTCGCAATATACGTCGTCGAATGTTTCTGTTATTTCTCTATTTACACAATCGACGCCATGTTTTATTTGCGTCGTCATCGCTTACGTAAACACTAGATGGCGCTTAATGAACAGACACACACACACACAGACACACACACACAGACACACACACAGACACACACAGACACACACATACGCAGGCACACAGACACATACACACGCAGGCATACGTACGAGGACAACTAATTCACCTGCAGAACGCCATTACAGAGGGCGCCACTGATACGCAGTTCGTCTAATTGCTCTCACCGTCTGTAATTGAAAATATATTTAACACATACAAGGATACATATATATATATATATATAAATATATATAAAATATATATGTATACATGAAATGTTTTCCATGAGTATTATGACCATCAAAGAAACGGTGTCATAAATTGAGTCATTCTCGGCCTTCTCGCGTGGGGGAAAGAGGGGATTAGACGGGGTTCGGACGTTAAGAGGGTGAGGACGGTGTCAATTGGTGTTTACCTCATGGGGAGTGGGTGAAAACGAGAAGGGTAGAGACAGCGTTGGGTCTTCGAATACCCATCGATCGATTTGCCCCACGGCGTTGTTTGCCAGTCCATTACGCTGTTAAATAACTGTGGAGATGGGAGGAGAGCATTAGCTGACGAGTGGCTTTGAATTTATGGCACACGGTGTACCTGCGACTACATAATATTATGATGCTGGAGCTAAAGGAGTCTAATAGATTGCCCGTCATTACGGATTTATTGATGTTCAAACAAAGCATGGCAGACACGTTCTTAGACGAAGTGTTGCGGTTTAGTCATCTAGCTGAGATATAAACCACATGTTATGATTGAAAATGACGTTATATATATATATATACATATATGTATGTTTGTTGTGTTTGTAAATATGTTTGTATATAATTTTGATATGCATGTATATTTGTAGTAAGAACGGGTATGTGCGCATTCCGCGAAGAACATGCAGGAATAATTAAAACATTCCTGTCACTTATTGTTAACAGATTAAGGGAAACTGAGGATGACTGCTAAATATAAACAAACATACACCTAGCATATTAAATTTGTAAATATTACCAGTAGTCATTATAAATATATTTATGCTAAAGTATACGCATTCAAACCGCTTGTACGTTAAGATCGGGTGCCATGCAATGTAAGGTTTCCATTGCATGTCAATAAACCAAGTAAATTGTGAAATCTGTATGAAATATTGTCGGTAAATGTTATTCCTGTCGCCATTTTGTTAATAGTAGCGTTGGGATAAAAAGCGAGGATGAATGGTCTTAGTTTCAGTTTAACGACACTTTGTGGTACACAAATGTCGTGACCATAATAGTGTCGCCCTCCTCCTTCAGTCCATCTTATTGGGACCTGGCACTGACAGGCTGAGCCGTGACTATTTAAATAGAATAAAATATAGTACACGCAGGAAAACTATTTAAATGGTATTTTAAAAAGTACCTGAAATATCTGTTGACAATTGCAAATACCTCCTGAATATATAAATTCCTCACAGAGTGATAGTACGCATTCAAGCGGGTTGGCCAAACCACGTTAAATCTCTGTTCTGCAATGCGAATGCATTAGCATTAAAAGCCCGGAGATATGAGCGAAATAGCCATAATCCAATACGTACTTAAAATAACTGTTCATCTTCTGTTTTAATAGGGCAAATACTCTCCGTGAAAGAGGTGTGTAAGTGACTGCTCTTCTTCTTTACTTATGGAAGCAATGTTCTATAGTTACAGCTTTATATTCCAACTTAAAGTGACGGCGCGTCTTTACTTATAGGATGAATATTCTACTTAAAAGCGGTGTGTAAAAATTTTCCTTTTCCCTATTCGTCCGATTTGTACGTAAACCGCCGTGCGTTTTCCAGCGTTTAATAATGAGCACAGTAACTTACTTACTTGCTTACTTACTACTGAATGACTGCTCTTAATCTTAACTTATCGGATACATGTTCTTCTTGAAAGAGCCGTGTAAGTGAATGCTGTTCTTCTCACATCCAAAACTGAAGATGCTATAGCCTGTTGCTCTCTTATACTAAAGTTAGGAAGACTTTAAGGCGGATGAAAAACGCAACGCTTGTAACTGGGGAGCTCGGGTTTCAATTAAAATCTTATCAAAGCCGACGAAAGCAGAGGAGCTATATAAGCCGGCGCCTGTTATCTTGACCATTGTTCACCCGTTCGTACATAAGACCTCCGTAACTCCGAGGCTTAATTCCACCGCCGCCACTACCCGAACATTGGAAGTGCCAGTCTTAAGCCTGGGTAAAAAGGAGGGTAACGCTAACGTGTCGTTGAGCAGCAACTATAGGGTTTGTGGAGGTATAACACAATGACAGAGTAGTATCGTGAATTCTGGATGTGCAGAAGAAAAACAGCCCCTTACACACCTCTTTTAAGCAGAGCATTACCCAATGCGAATAGAAAAACAGGAGGCCCTTAACCTAATATTTGTTTAGCGGATTTAGCCTGAATTATACCATACGAACGGTAAGAACGCATCATAATAATTGCACACCTCTTTTAAGGGTAATAATGCCCAATAAGTGTAGCAGAAAGCCATATAGGCCCTACCATCTTGTATTATTGTTCCTAAGACTTCCTGGTGCATTATATGATCGGAATTAACAGTTCAAAAATAATTATCCTGCACGCCTGTTTTAAGCTTGATCAGCGGCCTATAAGTAAAAGCAGGAGTCATGTGCGAGCAATAAAATAAAGCTGTCGCTAAACTGTGCACCATGGATCCAATCCAGTGAGAGCAATAATGCCATTGTTGTTTTATGCAATGAAAACGGTGAGGACTGTTCCTAAAATAATTTCTAACGACGTCAACGGCCATTGTTGCCATAAGATGTCGCTATCCTCCTCTGCATCCATCCACCCATCTCTTATCCATCCATCCAGCTGGGAGAGAGGCATCCACTCGGCATCTGAGGACGGGTGGTCAGTCCTCTCTCTCCCTCGCCGTCTCATCTTCTCATCGACAGCAGACGGTCAGCGTATTCGACACGGCTGAGTTGGCTGTACATGGGGTACAAATGAACCCGACATATGAAAGCAAATTTAATGCTTGCAGGTGGGATTTTAACCCCAAACTCTCGAATGACAGTTCCGCACGCTAACCACTATGCTATCGTGCAATAATTGTGCACTTAACAGTATGGGGTATGAACGGTTGCATGTTGAGACTACTGCAAGTCGCGTTAACGCCCAATCACTTACAATGAACTGTACAGAATGTCTATCTGCTCAATTGTATTCGACCCAGATGCAGTGAGATTGAGGTCCTCCCTTATCACCCGCTAAACAACCGTCGTCCAATAGAGTCTCATTATAACTTAGTTTTTATGCCCGCTGTGTAAATACGACACCACCCTATAATAGACAGCCCCCAGAGGGATTCAGTAGCCATGCATGGGCATTAACATCAAACCATCTAATTACCCGCAACAATTCAATAATCGCCCGTCTGAGCACAAATTGAAACAACCACATAATAGCGACAACAAATAATTATGGAAATTATCTTCTGTACTAGACAAAAATGTTGGATTGGGTTCAGCGTGTATGTATATTTTGAGCCAAGGCATTATGTTTCGGATAGAGCGATCGACATGTAAAGCGAATAGTATACGGGTTCGATCCTCCTCCTCTGAGACGGTTACTGTTTAGTGACCTTGAGCAAGTCCTTCACTCACAATTGCTCTGTCGCGTGGCCGTATCTGTAATTCTAAATTTTGGAAGGAGGGCAATATCAAATGCATTGTATTGTTTTGTATAAGATATGCTTCATAGAATAGGCAGTGTAGGGGCGTTGGAATGTCCCCGAATGGGTCCAGAAAATTGAAGACTTTTGACCTAAATGCTGCACATTTCGTAAGTTGCCTTACGTCAGCTATTCTCCAACATCCTGGAACATATTATGGTAGGAAAAAACCCTGACCGTGGGCTAAGCGACGTGACGCATATCTGGGATGGTCTTCAGAATGCAGAAGAGGCTCCACAATACAAAAGAGTCTCCACAATAGAGATGAGGTGTATAATTTGGACTTAACAAAGCCTGAACAAAGCCGCAGATGATCTCAGACATGAGTGATTCTAACCCCATATACGATGACGAACGATCTCAACGGAGGCTTTGGACAATAAACGCATGAGACACATACACTTAGCTCTTCTCAGTCTTCAGCCACGCTCCATCGCATCTGTGGTATGTGCGCCTGTCAGTGGCAAATAAAGACTACTTACTTACTTAATTACCTATATAAGCCTCGCCCCGTTTGAAGGCATACAGGACGAGAGAGACGTTTAAATGAACCCAGTCTTACACGAAGACACGTGTTTGGTGGAATTAGTAATTCTCTGGGAGATTAGTCGAAAGGCGATTGAGAATATATATAGAGATTAGATTGAAAGCGACGGTTTCGAGATGTAAGTAGGTGTTTGTTTGTTGAGGGGATTTGCTGCTATTTTTAACGAACGGATTAATTATTACTGAGGGAAATTACAGGAGTAACACCGACTGACTGTGAAGCTATATATCGAAAACGACATCCAGTCCATGGTAATATGTATGATCACGGCAACATTGCTTCTGTCTGAATGTCTGCCCAGCTGTCAGTCTGTCTGTCTTTCTGTCTGTCTGCCTGCATGTCTGCCTATGTGTCTGCGCTTGTCTTTATGCCTGCCTCTCTGACTACATGACTGTCGGTGTGTGTCGATTAATCTGTCTGTCTGCCCTTCTGTATGCGTCTGCCTATCAGTGTGTCTGTCTCCATATCTGTCTGTCTGTCTGTTTCTCTGATTGTTTTTCTGTATGTCTCTGTTCTGATTGTCTGTCTGTCTGTCTGTTCATCTGTCCGTCTGCTCTGTCCTGTCTGTCCATATGTGCCAGTCTTTCTGTCTGTCCGTCTGTTCGTTTGTCAGTCTTTCTGTTTGTGTGCATAATATCTTAGTCCGATCTCATGACTGCCCACGTGGGTCTGTCTTTCTGTCCGTGTGTCTGTTCTTTCGTCTATGTGAATGTCTTATTACTGTGTTCTCTATATTCCATTCGTTGTCATCAAAAGAACGCCTACAGCTATATAAATAAATACATTGTGACATACATGACCATATATAGAATTGCATCCATGTCTATGTGCGTGCGTTCTTGCGTGTGTGGGTGTTTGTGTGTGTTTGTGTGTGATTGTGTGTGAGTGCGTGTGTATGTGAACAAGAATAGCCCAGTAAAAAAGCGACGAATACGAGATCACAGTTTAGACATAAAAGATGCAAATAGTTTTTTGGCGCCAAGAAGCGATTTCTCTGTTGTTACATCACTGGAGAGAATGCTTCTGCTGCTGCTGCTGTTGGTGGTGATGCAGATGACGATGAGGACGGATGCGGTTGCTAAGCAGCCTCCTCATCAACGGAATGTCGCTGTTAATCACCTGTTGAGCGGGAAGAAGGCGGCCGCTTTGAAGTTGATTGTTCGCGGCTACGTTTGATCGCCACTTACCGTGCATACAGCGCGCTAATGCATAGCTCTTGCATTATACATGCATACCAAAAATACATACATGCCTATATGTATAATATATACATATAGCTAGGGAAATATAGAGAAAAAAAGAGAGAGGGAAGGAGAGAGAAAGAGGAAGAGAGAGAGAGAGAGAGACAGACAGACAGACAGACAGACAGACAGACAGACAGACAGACAGACAGACAGAGACAGAGAAAGAGGAAGAGAGAGAGAGAGAAACAGACAGACAGACAGAGAGCCAGAGAGATATTTCTATTTACAATACAATACAATACAATTAGACATTTATAGCGCGCTTTAACAAGGCAAGTCTTGCACGAAAGCGCGTTTGCGTTGCATACTTGGATATATAATTATATATGCGTAGTGTAAGTGGTGTGTATTTAAATACTCAAGATATTTATGCAATGTCATGGCGTCAATCTATGGCACCCACATACATACATGCCGCATATCTATGCTATGACTGTATCATTTATCATTATTTCAAATTGCATACCACATAAATGATATCTAAACATATCGACCGGGTCATTGTTGGACCTCTACGTCATTTCGCTGTGTCATTCTTGCTTCGCAATTTCTAAACATGCTGGAGTCCACAGACACAGCTGTCCAGAACAATGAGCCCCATGTTCTCCGTGGCCTCTGTACAATGCAACGAGAACCATTATATAGCTGTCGACAAACAGTACACAATTTCACCCCCCCCCCGCCCAGACAAAGACCCGATGAACTTTATCCGAATTTTTTTTATACAAAACAGGTACTAATTAACCCATTCATAAGTAGACATACTGTCAACTGTTATTGTCGCATACATCGTTTTGCCTGCTGTTTCACGAATAAACGAATATACATACATACAGTTCCTAGGTTTGCACACGGAACTCAATCTTCATTTCTTCTGCGCATTTTCTGAAAAATTACGTTATTTCGTTCGTCCAAAGGGTATCTATCTTGACTGTAACGGTCAACGATTTTTAAATCTTGGACGCTCCCCGTTTAATGTGACGTCATTGTGGCGTAATTGTAATTGTGGTTACATGCAGTGCTTAAAGTGTAAAAAAAGAAGTGCCTGGACGCCCCTTACCTTTCCCTCCCCTCCTCCCACCAATATACTTTTCCCAACCCCTCTCCCCAACTTCCCCTCCTTACTCCCATCCCCTTCCCCAGTCCCTCTCCTCAACCCCTCTCCCTCCAATCAGAGGTGCAACTATAAAATGTTTCCTGAGGTGCTCATATTGCAAGCGCCGAAGGCACGAAGCCGTGAGTGCTGAGTTCCCATGCGTATAGGCCTAACGACTAGGCTGTCTGAGGGAGCGTCGTGAGCTCCCTCAGCGGGGTCTGGGGCGGAGCCCCAGAAGCCAACGCATTTTATAGCAATTGTTATCAAATGGAACACGTGCTAGGCTCTTGTTTTCCAGCAGTTTCTGAACGATAAAGTTATGAAAACTTCATGGTTGATCCAGATTCCCAGACTAACACCGCAACAATTTCAAAGTTTTATTTTAAAAGAAACAGGTTTCGTCTTTACCGTTCGCCTTTCGGCTCTTTCAGAAGTGTCTAGTTAATTTTTGCAGTCAAAATCCATTAAAAAAATAATTTTTTTCTGTTTTTGTAAATTGGCTATGCATTTCGTCCAGTTTCATAGCCGATCGATGCCGCTACCTTGTTAGCAGATAAGCTCAGTAGGCTTTGCAATCCTGTTGCACACATAGTTTTCCTCAGGTGACTTATTGTGAGACGAAGCCTAGAAACTGCTCTCCAGAACAAAATGTGACTGGTACGGCAAGGGCATTGTCATGCGGAGCTGGCTGAATTTTGTATAACGAAACAATTAATTTAATTCCAATTGACAATTTTCAACTCTTATTAAGCCATTACTTCCTTCTGAACTGTTTTTCTTGCCTTTGTTTTTCTTTGTATACCTACAGCGTTTTGTCTGTTGTTAACTCAATAAACGATACATGATCATGAAGTCGTATGCTGTCTCTCAACAGTTTCTGGGTCTTGCTGGTGAATTAGTATTTACGTAAAACTGGGACAGTTGGTGTTTTATAGGTCTAGGTGAATCGTATCGTATTGTATCAATGCGTTGCATTGAAGTCATTTAACTTGATAAGTTCATTCAGTTATGAAACAGTCAAGACACAGTGGCGTAACGAGGGGGCAGGGGGGCGGCTGCCCCCGGGCGCAGGGCAGAGGGGGCGCAAAATTAGGCTTGTGAGAATTTTTGTGTGAACGAAATCAGGCGGGAATAGTGAAAAAAAGTAAAAAGTAACTATTATAGATGAGTCTTGCACGGGGCGCGGGCGCAAAATGAGGCTTGTGACAATTTTCTTCTGGGCGGAATTCAGAAAAAAATTTCAGGAAAATTCTTGCACCCGGGCGCACGAACCCCTAGTTACGCCACTGTCAAGACAAGACTCACAGTGGATGTGAGTCATGTGACAATCAGGTATACCGTAAACTAGGCCCTAGTTGTTAGGGCCTACGAAAACTCAGACGATAAAACCGGAAGCGCGTATATAAGGCATGCGATTTGATGAAAAGTTAACTAGATTGTACAAGTAAGGAATGAGGTGGAGAAACAAGTTACACTGTAAACACGGTAGAACACATTCAGAAATCAAAATGACAACATGAAATTTCATTGGAATCTTAAAAAATTAAATGCTGTTGAAAGTGACGTAGAGGAATTACACTGTTGCATGGACGCTGCATGGACGACGTCCAGGCGGTGCTGCCTAATAAGTGGCAGGACGGCGTCCAGCCTTGAAAATAAGTGCCTGGACGCCGTCCATGACCGTCCATGCACACTTTAAGCCCTGGTTACATGCGAAACTTGGGATTCCAATCTAAGAACCTCTGTTGTGATCCCATTTTTATACCTCCTGCACTTTTCCCTTCAAACAGTCCAGACCTAAATTTTGTGTACTATCTGGGGAGGAATGCAGGAAAAGTCTGCAGAGCAAAAAATTCGGAATGTCGATGATCTACATTAACGTATCAGGCAGTGGGATAAACTGGAAGAGCGCAGAATTGACGCTGTAATAAGTCAGCGGCCTGGACACGCCTAACTGATGCCTGCATGGAGGCCAAAAGAACATTTTGAACACACATTATAGCTTAATGGATGCTTCAAACATTATAATTTCATTAACACTTTTCTGTTTTGTAATTTTGAATACAAGTTAGGCTATTACGAAGTTTCTAGGTCGTCCATACGTTCCGCTCACCGTGTAAAAAAATAGGAGGTTATCAAATTATTATAGTGAGATCTTTGTTATGGAGAGTTCATTTATCGGTGGCTGCTAATGAAAGTCTGTGTTTTGCATTAAGGATGGAGTCTCATATGTCCAACATAATATACTTTAACAGAAAGACGACTTCACACAAACACACACATAGACAAACACACACACACACACTAATTTGTAATCTTATATAATCATATAATATTTTCTATACATGTACATTAATGAGGCCTTCAGATATTTATATACATTGACGAGATGTTGATGGAGTCGAGCGATGAATTCAGGTCGGAAAACAGATAATTAGCAGCAGATTAAAGAAGTCCCAAGACACACAGACAGACAGAGACCGAGACCGACAGAGACAAAGAGACAGAGAGAGACCGACATACAACAGGAGATAGAGGTCCTGCTAAGCTGACAACGAGGGTTTTGCCTTAGATGTGGACCAGCGTGTCAGAAAGGCCGGAAAACCTTGACCTCTTTATTTGTATTTTCTGCCTGCCTGCCTACCCGACCTGTCTGTCTGTCTGTCTGCCTGTCTGTTAGTCTCTCTGTCAGCCTGTGTGTGTCTGTCTGTCTGTCTATCTGAATGGTAGTTGACCAGTATATAGGTCGGTAGTCTGGAACTAAACAGCGCATTGCTTTCTAAGTTGATTGTTAACTTTTCTCTTTCAGTTCTGTCTCTCTCCGAACGAAAGTCGCTACATTTAGGATCCGATCGAAGAGCAGAAGACACAGTTAGACATACGGACAGATCAACGCACACATACTAGCAGACGGACGTACATTTAGTGCCAGACATACAGTAAGACAGACAGTTAGACAGACAGAGACAGACAGAAGCGACATCTATATAAACCGAAGCGGAGATGAAGCACCTATCCTCCTTTTCCTCCTCCTCCTCCTCCTCCTCTTCGTCGTCGTCATCGTCATCATTGGCCGTGGTCAGTCTGTTGTTGGCCGTGGTCATCTTGATGGACGGCAGTGGCGTTGGACAGGTGATGGTGGTCAGTGCGTGGCCAGGAGGGTCAGCGATGTACGAGTGTTGCTGTCCGGATTCGTCTGGATGTCGTAAGAATTGCTTCATGTGTCGAAACATAGACTTCGTCTGCAACTGTGACCTCTGCTCCTGTTACCTTGACGACGCCGCCACAGGATTCAACGACATCGACGCAGCGCCCGTCGCACCAAAGAATCCAGGCGAAACCGGGATCAATTTATGTCGAGGCTGCCCGGCGCCGGTGAGCGACCAACTCAGCAATACATCGAGCCTTCAGTCAGTCGACAACAAATACAATAATATCATTCCTGAATTGGCCGCGTATTGTCAAATTTCCTACGCTAGAATCGTCAAAACTTCAGTTCGGGCAGATTTTACTATTCTATCTCAGGAAGGCTCACAACAGGGCGACCCCTTGGGACCACTACTCTTCTGCCTGCCTCTCCAGCCGATCCTAAACGGTCTACTGTCACCCTTGGCCTTTGGATACCTCGACGACCTCACCTTGGGTGGGGACCCTGGGGTGGTAGAGGCGGCTGATAGGAGATCTAGACGCGGGACCTGGACTACTGAGGGCGACAACTGCAATCATCAACCGCACTACTGGCCGGCTCACTGCCCTCAAGAGCTACGAATTCCATCTTATTCGGCGGAACTCTTTTCGTCCCTTCGCAAAAGCTGTGGTGGCCTAAGACCGATACGCTTCATTGGGTACGTCTGGCGTCGGCGGAGGCACTCTTATCGGCCCTCGTCACCCGCGTTGCCGAACTCAGGACCGCGCTCGACAGATTACAACTCATCGCCAGACAAGACGCCCTTTTGATTCTCAGATACTCGCTTGGCTCACCTAAACTGATACATTTATTGCGATGCATACCTTGTGAACGACCATCCGCAACTAGGGGTTTATGACGAGCTGCTGCGGAGAGGAATCGAGCGGATCTTGAATATTTCTGTGACCGACGACCAATGGATGCAAGCTTCCCTACCGATCAAGATGAGGGGACTGGGAATTAGGAGGGTGTCATCGCTGGCACTACCCGCCTTCTTGGCTTCAGCCGCGGGCACCCTACTCTTCTGCCTGCCTCATCCAGCCGATCCTAAACGGTCTACTGTCACCCTTGGCCTTTGGATACCTCGGAGCGACCTCACCTTGGGTGGGGACCCTGGGGTGGTAGAGGCGGATGGTTGACACAGGTCGAAAGGCAATCACATTGCGTCTAGGCCTCACGCTCAACCGCACCAAATGCGAGCTCATTGCCTCCGATCTTCGAATTCAACGACGACCAACCGAGCTCTCTGAGTCAGTTCGCCCGGGTCAGTCCCTCGTCGGCCACGCTTCTGGGGGCATGCTCTCCCGCTTGTTGCACACGGCCTCAGACTGGAGGACGAGACCGTAAGGGTAGCGGTTGGCCTGAGGTTGGGAGTGGCCATATGCGAGCCGCACGTATGCGCATGCGGTACTTCCGTTTCGTCTAGAGGTACGCATGGGTTGTCGTGCTCACTGGGATTCGGCCGACAAGCGAGGCGACAAGCGATATAAATGACCTCATCCATCGTAGCCTCAACAGAGCTGGCATCCCGGCAGTCAAAGAGCCGTCCGGCCTGACTAGATCGGATGGCAAAAGACCGGACGGGCAGACCTTGATACCGTGGAGTGGTGGACGGACCTTACTATGGGATGCGACGGTGGTGGACACGGTGGCAGCCTCATACATTTCGGAGACAGCGGCCGCGGCTGGTGGGGCGGCAGAGATGGCCGCCGCAAGGAAGCACGTCAGGTACTCGGAGCTGGAAAGGAGATACACGTTCGTACCTGTCGCCATAGAAACCTTCGGTCCCTTCAACAGAGAGGGCCTCGACTTCTTATCGGAGACCGGAAGCCGACTGTCGAAGACTACCGGTGACACTCGCGAAACAAGCTTCCTCTTCCAAGGCCTATCGGTCATTATCCAACGCTTCAACGCGGTGGCTTTCCAGGGCACCATGTCAAGGCTGCCGGGAGCCGACGAGCGGCGAACTCTGGACAGATCCAGCAGAGGATATCGATAATAGAGCTACTTTTAGCCAACACTCCATAATAATAATAATAATATTAATAATAATAATAATAATTAATAATAATAATCGTTTCTTTATTGAAGCGCCTGAATAAAAAACAATAATAATAATAATAATATGGGCCAATAATAATAATCAATGTTGCGTATAGGCTACTTGTCAGTTTAAGTTAATAAACGAAAATTATTATTATTATCGTAAAGTATAAATATTATTATTATTATTCTTATTAATATTAATATTATTATTAATAATATTATTATGTAATAAATAATAATATTATTAATATTTAGTATTATTATTATTATTTATTATTTATTACTTCTACTGCTACTACTACTATTATTTATTGTTGTTATTATTATTATTATTATTATTATTTTTTTACCCAGGTATTACTAATCCCTCAGGCTATCGAAACTATTATCCGGAGAAGGAAGATTGGTTTCTGGAACGGTTTATCCCTCGGCAAGATCCGGCTGCATAAAAGAACCACGAAAAGCGATCGCGTTAAAGCGCTGTTTAGCTACTGACAAGCGCTGGAAGAGGTAGCTAGTTTCCTTTAAATCTCCGGTGGTTAGAGCTATGCGTTTCCCCAGCTCTTTGATGAAGTCCATGCCGGTGGTGTTTATAGGGCCCATGGTTTCGAACGCAACTGGCACGAA
>JACEVL010003718.1:0-12621 GCA_020284085.1 Aporrectodea caliginosa
ACCGTTAGAAATGTGTTTATAGCTTCTACCACATGTCCATCTGTGTCGACATATTATGAGGACCTCGACAACAGATATTTGAAGCGTAACAGCGCTGTTGTGAACTATAATCTACGCCGCAAAAATCTTGAAAGCAAGGGTTAGTGATGCTTTTCGAGTGTATAGGTCATCTTCAGACGAGGGGTGATGTAGGCCTACATCAGAGTATGAGCCGTCTTCAGATACACAAATAGAAGAAGAAAGTAGTCCCATTGATGCAATTGTTGCTTCAGAGGCAAAGGGGTAAGAGGGGGAAGAGTTCAGTAGGGCCACAGAGAAAAATAGCCAACAACCAAATAATCCAACACCTCCAAATCCAGTTCTCTTCGCCACCGATACAAATATCGCAAACAACAAACACAAGAACAAAAAGAAGTTATGACAAGAAGTAATTTTGTCTATACTGTGAAAACCGTACTGTAAAATCACCACACATTGGTATCATAGCCATGCCAAAGAAACTGAGGTTTTACAAATTAGGATGGAGAAAGACAAAAAGAAAAAATTGTCTTTAATAACCATCTTACGCAACAAGGGGAACTACATTCACAACTGTGGCGTACTAAAAGAAGGGAAAGGACAATTGGTTGTGACATATCGGCCACACAGAAATAAGACCGTTGACCGCTGGAAATGTGTTTGTAGCTTCTACCACATTACAGCCCTTGTGAGTTTTGCCTTGGTTATTACAGCAGAAGAGAGCTTACCGCCATCGTGTAAAGTGGGTAAGAAAGAACATAAAGGATGAGTGGTCAACAGAGGGATGATGTTACTTCCTGCTCCTAACGGCGTCAGGCCGGAAGTACATAGTTTGATAAGTGGAATGCTTGACGGAGATGTGAAAAAGGCCATCACACATGACGCAGTTATAAATAAGATTGCAGCTACAGTGTTGATGAGGCACGGCAAAAAGAGGAGCTTGTAAGAGCTCAACTCCGGGAAATTAGAAAACTTCTTGTCCAAATACGCAAAGTGAGAGGAATGATGAATATCACTGTTCAAGACTGTCTTAAACCTGCAATGTTTCAAACGGTCATTACTGGTGTTCGAAACATGGCAGGTTTTGACGACAAGACCCTGACATATGCAAGACCTTCTGTGGCCATTACGGTTGGCCACACAATTCGAAAATGTAGCCAGATCTTGAAAGGCCAGGCCATTGAGACTGGTGATAAAGAACTGGCAGAAGAGGCTAGAGAGTTCGATGAGCTGTGCGGAATAGAATGGGCGGAAGAAATATCGTTTCGGGTGAGGAAAGAATTATACGACCGCAAAAGAAATTCCTCTAAGCGCCTGCCCTTAACTGCTGATACCACGAAAATGGTTGCTTTCTTGAAAGGCGAAATCCTTTCACATGTATGGAAAAACTTACCAGCTCAAACGAAGACGTGGTTCGCGACTTAATTCTGTGGCGTTTTTGATTGCTAACGACTTAATTCTGAGGGGATTAGCAATCAAAAACGCCTCAGAATTTAGTCGTTCACGAGCAGCCGCTTTTTGATTGCTAATAACTCAGGAAGTATCTCAGATACTTCACGCAACATTATGAGGAAATATTTTTGCACAACTTCCTAAGATATGTTGGTGCACACACTGGCCAAATTTTATCAAATTCTGAGATGGTGTGCCGGGGACCATTGGTTGATTTGACGTGGAATGACCCATCTGATAATTCGTCTGTTGAAACAGAAACGGTTCCAGAAGTACCACCAAAAGTAAGTGGCTTACATATTTTACATCCCGTGTTTACCGCTTTCAAGAGGTGTTTACCGCTTTCAAGAGGTGCTTAACCTTCGCCATACGCGAGAAAAAAAAACTACGTCTTCTATGCTTGGGGGTCCAAATGACCCCCAAGGTATACCTGTTCCTGGGCATGGAATTTGATAATTTTTGTTTCGTTTTTAATGTTTTATGGGTCAGGGAATTTATTGCAGCTACTGCCAAATGCGTGACCTTCACAGATGACCTTGAAATTCAAGGTCACGTGCTTTTTACGTGACCATACCATCATCAGGTGTATCTCTGCTTCTACGCATGCTATCTTGAATATTTGTACACCCATTTGTATGGCTCAGGACGGAATGTGACAACGGACAACTTCTTCACCGATGTTACTCTAGCTCAACATCTGTTAGATAATTCTCTGACCCTAGTCGGAACATTGAGAAAGTCGAAAGGATGCATACCTAGAGAAATGCTACCAAATGCTAAACGAGAATTGTTGTCATCAGTGTTTGGATTTTCCGGTAAGATGACAATAGTGTCATACGTGCCAAAGAAAAATAAGGCTGTCACCTTATTGTCAACTGCTCATCAGGACAATGTGATCTCGTCCGAATGTCACAAGAAACCAGAGGTCATCCTTACCTACAATAGCACTAAAGGTGCAGTTGACACTTTGGACAAAATGTGCAGACAATATACAGTGAAACGTTCTACCAGACGATGGCCCTTGACACTTTTCTTCACCCTTCTGGATATAGCTGCACATAACGCATCCGTGATTTGGTTTCATCAACATCCTGAATGGGTGGATTCTGCAAACACTAATCAGAAGGACAGAAGGAGAGCATTCATATTGGAAATGGGGAAAAGTATGTATCTTCCATGGATCGACAGCAGAAGAAGCACGCCCTGCGTAAGCGGCAGAAAATCGATAAAGCGGGCTTTGGAATAGGGCCTACGTGAATCTGCCTGTTCCTACGACAACACAGAACGACACAGTCATCACTCCTCAGAGAGGACGATGTCACATGTGCAATCGAAAGAATGATACCAAGACGAAGCACAGATGCAGCACGTGTGGTCAATTTGTTTGTGGTAACCATTCCACACAATCATTTACCTGTACCGAATGTAGTTAGATACACTGGCAACAAGTCATAAACAAATTATGAGAAATGAAACGATGTAACATAAGATGTAACATAACATATTCCAGTTGTGTTTTGTTTATATTTTGTTGAGTTCCTTGTACCAAATAACCATAGGAACCAAAAACTTCGTTGTTCTAACAGGTATAATAGCAGAGATAGGTATGGTCATGTAAAAATCATGTGACCTTGAATTTCAAAGGTCATCCGTCAAGGTCACGCATTTGTCAGTAGCTGGAGTGAATTCCCTGACCCCTAAAACATAAGACACAAAAAAAAATAATCTTCAAGATACCTTGCGTAGAAGCAGAGATACACCTCATTGTATGGACACTAATGATATGGACATGAATTTCACTCTAAGACCTCACAAAAATGACGTCACAGCGTCAGAACTAAGCGTCAACGTATGACGTCACTCATACCATTTTGACAAGGAGGAATTTATAGGAAAAGTCACCAAAGGAAACTTTTTGCTGCCCACATTTTAGAAAGTTACAGATGAAAATATACCCCTGGGGGTAATTTTGACCCCCAAACATGTGGCGAAGGTTAAACGATACTCTAGCACTAACAAAATAAACTAAGGCATAATTATCTACTCAACTAGACACTTTATTAACAACTGTTTGCTTTGGTTTGCTTTCAGAAACAGCCTTTCCGAAACATTCTTTCAATGAACAGGAACATGTGGTCTTTGAAAATTCTATGTATGAATCTGATAATTCATCTGTTGAAACAGACGTTTCCCAAGGGATTCGTACTTGCGGGCGGCAGCAAAGTTCCTGTTGCAAGGATACGGGCAGAACGTTGTGGTGACCGACTGCGACGACCGTAGGCCTACTTGAGACAAATATAATTGGGTTCTACACGAGCTACAACACTTTTCCTCAGTCATTGAGAAGAATATATATACTCTCACTCTCACACACACACACACACACACTTTCACTCACTCTCTCAACTAATAATAATAATAATAATAATAACGTATATATATATATCTTAAAGCAATTTGTATTGTTTCTATTTCTTTCAGATGATATTGCGAGGTTCATTACATTGCTTGAAGATGAAATACCTTTAAATGATTTACATCAGGACCTACGATGCATCATGCTAAAGTGGTCGCTCTATGTCCCAAATGGTGCTGACTTCACCAAAATTCTTCTATCTCGTAATGTGAGTAGGCGTGTAAAAGACTACTATGGGAACGCGCCATTGCATATAGCTGTACAGTTTGCGCCGATAGAAATAATATCCATGTTATTAGACGGTGGAAGTGAACTAGAGGATGTAGATGAGAATGGTGAAACACCCTTGCTTATTGCCGTCTATAACAGACGAGTTGAAGTTGTGCACCTATTGCTTGAAAGGGGTTGTGATATACATGCTCTAAACCCCAGCGGTATGTGAGCCATACAAATGGCCACGTCAACATCGCCTTCTTGTTTAGAGTCATTGAATATGCTAATGCGTGGGGGCTGTTGTGTGGACCCACCTAGGTGGAGTTGCCAATCAGCCCTAATGCAGGCATTGAGCAACTTAGATTCTACTGCTGTTGACTTACTTCTTAGCAGCCATGCTGATGTCAATTGTAATAACAGAGGTGGGTGCACGCCACTTGATATAGCCATTGAACAAGGGAATTTTGATGTGATGAAGAGATTGATATCTCTAAATTCTCAAGTATATGGCACTGAAGTGGATAGAATTACCAGAATATCTCGCTTCTCTAGGAGCATGATAAACACTTCATGCCCCAGAGTGTGTAGACTATTCACAAATGGAGGTGCCCTAAGTAGTAGAGAAGGGTGGGTATATGGTACGTTGCCAAACCACATACTCGAAAACGTGTCAACCACAAATATCATTATGAATTTCAGAATGAGAATTCCCTCTCTAAGTGAGCTGTGTATCATACCAATTAGGGAGACTATGTCGAAAACTAGAAAATTCGAGGAGGCTGTAAATATGCTCGATTTGCCAACTACGTTGAAGCATGATATATGCAGAATTGTTGTTCCAAACGTGTTAATACACATTACGAGGTCTATTATTCATTAAACTCTATTCTATTCTATCTGGTTTTAGCATATTTGTAACCCACTTGTTAGATTCTTATTCAATCTATGATTACTCTGATTTGTTTGTGCTTAAAAAATTGTGAATATACCATGCGTGTGTTTGTCATTACTCATATAACGTACACACACACACACACACACACACTTTGGTAGTTGCACTAAGATTCTAAAAGACCACGATGAGATGACTTGCTTTCACGATTTCAAACAAACTCCTAATGACTTGAGAATTACGGATGTATGAAAGGTTAGCGAGCTGAAGAAGAAAAGTCTAATAGAGAAAGGAGCAGAAAGCGTAGTACACGTTAAACCACTCAATATAGCTTTGAGTGAGAGTTTTAGGTAAATGCATAGCGACGCTGCAAATAACCTCAGCAAGGACATGGCTAGATTATACCTAATGTGATAACTTTAAGCCTACGTGTCTTGGTAATGAAGGATAAGGTGCCATGCCTATACGGAATAATCAATGTTAAAATTTATAATCAATCAAAAATGCACGACAAAACAGCTTCGTCACAGCTAAATAAGCGAAGCCTACTTAGGATTTTCTATTGAGTAAAGGTCTAATGAATTGCGAAAACGTTAAAATTGTATAAGTGTAAGACAACTGTTGTAAAAGCATGCTAAGCGGCTTCTCAAAACACCTCTCCATAGGGTGGTCCTATCCATAATGGAAAATTTTCAACATATTTATTTTTCTTCCTCCAACCCATTATTTGGTGCCACTTGGTCCAGAACTGTTGTAGCCAAGAAATGAGTAAGATTGAACAATGTTTAGAACTTGCACAACGTGATGGAAGTTTCATATATTGAAACAATGAACGAAAACGAGTAGCAATTACCCAAAAAATATCACTCTGGACTGCAAAGTTTTGTGAATACCACCTTAATGCTAAATTAAACATTGACTATATTTACCTATTCTTCCTTGTATGTTAAACTGTTAGCATATGTGAAATATTACTAAAATAAATCATTTGAATGTCAAATTGTCAATAATACTATTTCGGACGCAGTAATATTACTTTGACACTTGTTACTTACAACAGCAAATGATAATGATAACTTGCTTACTTACTAGGTTTGGATGGCGTTTTGACAAATTCTGTATGTTGTTTACAATAATTGCGTTCATTTTACCCATAGTCGCATCAAATTAAGAAAGTTTGCTGTTGTAAGTAACACGTGTGAAAGTAACCCGGGGTTAATATTTTTCTTTGGAAGTGTCATCGTCATGCAACTCATGGGCTAAAGTTTATTGCACATTACAAAACCTTTAATAATCTGAGCTGAGACAATGGCCACTGTTTCGAGCAATAAATCCACACGTGCCGCACGTGCTATTTGGCTTGTTGGGGGAACTGAAGAGAACTTCAAGGCTTCAAAACTTCCGTCGCGTGGAGAAGTCATCAAAGTTCTCTTCCATTACCACATTGGTCAACAGATGAACCTGCATGATAGCATTACCAAGACTACAGAGATGCTATTACAGGTGTGGGACAAAGCAAGAATTCCAACTAAAGCACCTACTCACGTGGTGGAGCATATCAGAAAGCTTCACGCTGAGTGGCAAGGGCTAAAGAAGCTTATAAATCGTGTTTCGCCAAGTAATCTGAAGAACCAACAGATGTTCCAAGAAAGTCTCAGCTATCTTTTTGACGTGGCCCACAAGGATGCAATGTTGCTGTTGAAAATTGACGAAGACAGGTTGTTCCTGGAGGCACAACGGGAAAAGGGTCGAAGAGGTGCTATGTTAGGAATTGATCGAAATCTAACTCAACAAGAAGAGCGTGTTAGGAAGCGAAAGGCTGCTGAGGAAAAACGAGCCAAGAACGTCAAGTCAGCAATGATGGACTCCAGTGAAATTACTGTCGCTGATGAACACTCATCAAGTAGTGACTCCAGTGACTCAACCGATAGTGATTCCCTCGTGTCATCTGAATTGGTAGCTGGACCCTCGACACAAAAGAGTCCACGTCTTCGTCCACGTCTTCGTGGGACGAAAGGATTGGTGACTTCTGAAGTGGCAGCTGCTCTTGACCGTACAGACATCAGCGATCGAAAGGCAGCACATATATTTTCGGCAATGGCTTCGACTAAACAGCTTGGACAGGATGTGGAGGAGCTGGTTATTAGTCGCAGTGCTATCCGGCGAGCAAGAATGAAGCACCGAGCGAATTTCAACGCTGAAGTAAAGGCCAGCTTTGACCCAAGAGTACCACTCATCTTACATTGGGATGGGAAGATCTTGGAGGACTTCACTGTTCCAGGTCATAAACGAGTTGACCGACTTCCAGTTCTGGTTTCAGGCAAAAATGTAGTGAAACTTCTTTCGGTTCCAAAGCTTGATAACGGAAGAGCAGCTACAATGGCGCATGCGATTTTGGGGACACTGGATGAATGGGGATTGCGTGAACGCATTAAGGGTCTATGCTTTGATACCACGGCATCCAATACTGGCGCTAAAGGCGGGGTGTGCATCAAACTGGAGTCCGAGATTGGTCGACAGCTTTTGAACTTGGGCTGTCGCCATCATGTTGCCGAGATCATGCTCGAGAAAGTTTTCAGCCTACATGATGTGTCAAAGTCCCCAAACATCGAGATCTTCGGTCATTTTAAAGACTACTGGCCTTCTATCAACCAAGCTGCATTTAGCACAGCAATGGATGATGAAAGAACTGCAGCATTGGTCACTCCATGGAAGGACATTGTCATAAATGTTGCCATGGATCAACTAAGTCAAACTCAACCACGTGATGATTATCGCGAGCTACTTGAGCTAACAATTATTTTCTTGGGAGCCATTCCTCCACGTGGAGTATCGTTCCAGTATCCCGGAGCCGTTCATCGTGCTCGCTGGATGGCTAGAGCCATATATAGCATCAAAATGTGGCTGTTCCGTACTCAGTTCCCCCTTCACCAGCAGTCACGTGGATCTCGACGGAAATCTTACAGCAAGAAAGTGTGGGACCACATAGAGGAAGTATGCCTATTTGTGACTGCAATCTATATCAAGTACTGGTTCGAATGTCCATCATCAACCGGAGCTCCGATGAATGACCTTACCTTACTATGTGAACTGTCTGCATATTCAAACCGAGATGTTGCCAAGGCAGCCATCACCGCATTTGGCCGTCACCTCTGGTACCTTTCAGAAATACTGGTGGGCTTCAGTTTTTTCGATGACCGAGTGGCAGTAGAGGAGAAGAGACTTATGATGGTAGCACTCAGAGAGAATGACGGCTCTGACGACCCTCCAAAACGCATTTCGCCATTCACTGAACCACTGACCAAGGGAATCCATGACTTTGTCACCAAATCAACTCTTAAGTTCTTCAAACTGCTGGACCTGCAGGAAGAGTTCATGGAACATGATCCAAGTGAATGGGGAGAACTGGAAGTGTACCAGCGTAATAAAGAAGTTGTGCAGTCGGTGAAAGTCATCAACGACCTGGCAGAACGCGGCGTTGCACTCATTCAAGAATTCAACATGTCGCTCACACGCAATGAAGAGCAAAAACAGTTCTTGCTGCAGGTTGTTGAGGACCACAGGAAGACCTTCTCAGCACCCACAAAAACCGCAGCAATCAAGCGAGCCCAGCCACAGTGACGCTAACCAACAACCAACAATCCAACATTAACTTATGGAAAAGCGGGATGATAGCAAAAACCATTTCACTCACTTATTTCTCTTAATGTGCAATGATTGTACATGTCTACGACTGTTGTTTAATGTTTATGTATTTTAATAATGCAGTAATTAGCATTAAAAACAAAAGTTATTGACATAAGACTGATTAGCTGGAAGTAATGTGCAAATTGCCATATTTTTCAGCGTAAATAAGACATACAGTCATATTCGTCACAAAAAAGTGTGTTGTGCAAGTTCTAAATATCGTTTTATTGATCTAATTTTTGGTAAATAATATTTCTTTAATCAATGGAACACAATGGAGGGTTGGAGAAAGTTGAACTAGAGATTTCATTTCATGGGACCACCCTACTCTCCATACATTCACACAAACTCTAGGTTCGCTAAGAAACCTCACAACTTCACTCTACAAGTCGTCTAGAAACTGATCAGTCTGTCATGTAAACCCACTCATTCTAAAATATATACACCTACAATTGGTATGTTTGCTCTAGAATATGTCAATAATATGCATATCGACAGTATAAAAGTAGGTTTGGAGCTATAGAAAAAACTAAATTCAGGCGAAAATAAGCAGTGAACGTTGATGAGTGTTTTATAATTCACGATTTTCACGAATTTCAAATGCTTGGCAAGAGCGATTGAACCCTCCTTGCCTTGGCTCTTATTCACTCCTTCACTCGCTAGGCTAACGCTAACTCTCAGTATGTTGGAATAAGTCCCGCCCATGTACTCGGTCGATGCAAAATATGAGTAGAGATCCGTATAGTGGTTCAAAATAAATGTCAACTCAGCGCGCCCAATGCTAGATTAAACATAATTTGATAACTTCTGTTCTTAGTAATGTGCTATAGAAGTCTAATGTGAGGGTTGCACGCTTAAAATATAAATTTACAATGAGAAAACGCCCTTAAACGGTAAGCCTATGCACACCATTGTTCATTCTTAAAAGGTAAAGCTAAGTACACTTGCTCAAAATTATACACTCAGGCAATAATGGCAATGAAATTAGCCGAGTTTCAAGTAAGAGAAAACTAACTCAGTCCATTTCTCCATAATTCGATGTGACTACTATAGCATGTCGCTGTGAGTGAGTGTGTGTGTGTGTGTGTGTGTGTGTGTGTGTGTGTGTGTGTGTGTGTGTGTGTGTGTGTGTGTGTGTGTGTGTGTGTGTGTGTGTGGAATAATACAAATTGAGCTTAATGAAGATTCTAAGAGTGTTGCTTGCGCGCCTTGCTGGGCGACGAAGTTGGAGATGCAGGGTTTGTAGTTGTTGAATTGAGCCTAAATGGATGCGCGCCTAAGAGAAACTGGTTGTATGGTCCAAGCTTGGATGTAATAGTACTAAGAAACCTTGCAAAATGGACGCCTTGCAATACTTGAGCAAAGATGGATGATGTGTATGGGCGGTAGACAGAGCCGGATTAACCTATAAGTGAAATACGCCATGGCTTAGGGCCCCACAACGTTTTGAGGGCCCCCAACTGTCAGAAAATATAAAAATACGTTTTGAGGGCCCCCAATTGTCAGGAAATATAAAAATCAGATGGCACAAAGGTCCTATTTGACAAGGGTCATTAGACATTTTTAAAAGTAAAAAAATGGATGGTTTTTCTTTGAATCTGAAAAATATTTTTTGCATGGCTTTCCGGTTAGGGCCCCCGGATGGCCCTTGGCTTAGGGCCCCCGAAAGTCTTAATCCGGCCCTGGCGGTAGATGAATGCTAGTGAGTAAAAATTGAGTGCTTGCCTATGTGAAAAGTTTGGTGATGCATGAAAGGATTGGTAGCTTGCGTGTATAAAAATTGGCTGCATGCCTAAGTGAGAAAGGCCCAAATAGAATGAGTATTCAATGAGCGTTGGTGTGGTATGTAGAGAAAAAGAAGAATGAGTAATGAATGGGGTAGGCACACGCAGGCCCCCAAGAAGAGAGACCCTTGAAATGACCCTTGCCCAAGTTTAATGTGTCTGTTTTTGCGCGAGGTGGTCGTCGAGAATTGACCTTTGAACTGTACTAGGTCTACATTATGGTTCAACTCTCATTGTGAAATTATGGTTCAACTCTCATTGTCAAATTATGCCAGAACTCTCACCATGAAATTATGGGAGCTCTCTCATAAAGCTTACTACTCGTAAGTGTTCTAGTCTATTCACAGACTCTCTATAGTATCACTCGCATGCATTTTTGAAACGCGTAAGCACTACCAGGTTACTTAAAAATGCGGGTAGCTCAGCTCTTGGCGGACAATCACAGATCCACAAGGACAGCGTTGCACCAGACTAATCGAAGTGTATTAAAGTCAACATCTTGAAATGAGGATGACATTGTCGACGTCATATCCAGAGTCCTAAAAGGAGCGTTAAATGGATGACAATCATAACCCCTGAACACCGTTGATCAAAGCAAGATCTGGCAATGGTATTGACGTAGTCAATTAAAAGAATGGATCGGTTTGGACCGGAACGGCGTTCCGGTTCTTTTAGGCAGGAACATTTCGGTGCATTATTTTCGTCCAGTATTCAGCTACATTTGCGGGTTCTGCTTGTTAAAGACGGGATAACTGAGCATAAGTTAATCTTTAGCTAGGATTCATAGCGATATATTATGGTGTCCATCACTGAAATATAGTTACCGTCGAGATAAGGGCGTTTATCCCAATAACTGATAATTGTAAATATTAAGGTTGTTGCCTTTGGTATTGAATATATAATCAACGCTGAACTGTCTCCGGAAGAAAGCAACACACAGAGAACCCCAACGGTCTGTATGAAACTGTACAGAAAAAAGAAAAACACTCAGTCCCCTGTCCTATCTGTGGTCACTCAACTCAATGGGTGTCACGCCATCTACAACAGGTTCACAAAAAGGCAAGTTGGAAGCAGAAATTTTGTTGAACCATGTTGATAGTTATAGACGGAGAAAGGGCAATAGCAACCCTAAACCAAAATCCAAACTTGGAAGACATCGGCACAAACAGAGAGATTTTGTGAATCCCATATTGCGCAACTTTCAAAAATCGCCTGAAATTGTTCGAAACAGGATGGCCAGGACAAGTTAAAGCCGGAGTGAAAAAAATCGCTGAAGCTGGACTTTTCTACTGTGGTCCTGTTGATATGGTTAAGTGCTGGTCATGTGGTGGGAAAAAAGAACACCAACATTACTATCCAGACTGTTTCTTGTCGTCAGAATGAAATAAATATAATATGCAAATAAATTTGCATATGATTTCTGTCATACATAAATTTTCTTTTTTTTAATTTTATAAAATCTTCAATATAATCGATTAACCTATTGCTAATTTTAATTTTTCTGTCACAGAGATTCTGGTCACATCGGTGACGTTTCTTGCGCTAAATAAGTCTGATACGGAGGCAATGGAGCAGACTAGAAAGCTAAAAATAATATCAGTCACCATTCAGTGGAGACAAAAACTTGATAAACGCAAGTCTTTTCTTGATATAATCACAAAATGACTGAGGAAAAATCTTTTTAAGTGCTCAAATATAAAGAGGCTGAACTGCGCCGTCTAAATCAAAATTACAGAAAAACAAAGGAACGCCTACGGAATTTATCAACGCAATTCAAGCAACTCGGAAGAGCACGAAGGGAACTAAAGGCGGAAATCCAAGATCTTCGGGAGATAAACGGAGATATACTGTCATCAGATTCTGATTAACAGACCGAGACATCAACGACTAGGGTAAATAAACCTTGTCATTTTATGATCCGCTTAAACTTATATATTTCACTATTTATTTAATTATTTATTTCCGTTTCCCAAGGGATTCGTACTTACGGGCGGCGGCAGCAAAGTTCCTGTTGGAAGGATGCGGGCAGAACGTTGCGGTGACCGACTGCGACGACCGTACAGACAGAAACCTCTTGTGACACTCACAGTAAAAACACTAAGAACAGATCTTCAGTGACATCTGTGTCCAGAATAATTCTTGAAGGGGCAACCCAAGTT